>BGPR01030098.1:0-18882 GCA_013235015.1 Araneus ventricosus
TGTATTGAATATGCACTTATAAATGAATCATACATATCCAAAGGAAAAAGTTAGAAGAGAAGAGACGTATTATTCTGTATAAGGAAGTGAAATCTCAATGATTTAATGCTACAGCAGCTGTACTAGAACCTTCCTTAAGGAAAAAGTTAAATCGCGACCATTCTATTTCATTCATTGTATTGAATATGCATTTGTAAATGGATCATACATATTCAAAGAAAAAATTTAGAAGTGTTTTATGCCCGAATTTTTTTCCAAATTCTGTTATTATTTATGATAGTTTATTTTAATGCAACGAGATAATTTACAAGTCATTTTGGAAAGAAAAACCCATTTAATATTCAGTTTAATTTCATTAGTAATAATGACGTATTACTACAGCTCAATACTACGCGAATGACTGTGACACAACGACTCCCCATGTCTCTGAGGCTACAACCATTACAGCTATGGAACCAGTTGGATGGACACGGAACAATTGACTGTGACAGGATAATGTTGCATAAGCGTATTTCATATAAGTTGAATCATGATGTTTATATTGCTTTCTGCAGTTTTTATAACCTCAAGCTAATACGAAAGAAGTATTTTATGATGTTTCTTTTAAAAAAGGAAACATTTACTTTCAGAGCTTAACTAATACTAAACTATTTTATCCGTGGCTTTAATATATTGACAAATTGCAGCCACTTTTTATTTTTTATTGCTATTTATTTCGCGAGTGAAATTCTAATTCATTTTCCTTAAGTTGCAATTTCATATTTTATGCTGAGGTATAATAGATACAAAAATATTTTTACAATTTTCCTGATGCATTACTATTTTATCTGGAATTTTAGTAAACATGAAACTCCTTCTCGTTCCATTTCTTATAACTCAAAATTAACACCAGTGAATTTCCTTTTCACTGCTCTTTAAAAAAATATTCTTCTGACAGAAAAAATTCCATTAGGTATATATTTTCGCTCAATCATGGCTCCTGGGCTTACCTAAGTTTCAGGGATTATATCTCATATGAAACGTTTCACATTCCTTTGAATTTTCAATTAGAAACTATATTTCCCTCTTTTTCGAATGCAGTAGTAACTTTTTCTAACGCAGTCAGAAAAATGTTCTGACTTAACATAAAACTCTTCTGATCTGAAGGAAAAATGTCAGAATTCTTGCTTACTGCGTATTTGTGGGTATGGAGGAAGAAATAAAAGATTCTCCCTTTCCGAAAGAAAATACTATAAAAACGAAATGTCGTTCCCTTTTCTCGTATAAATCCCTGCAAGGCAGAGGCCAGGCAGGTAACAAAGGACAGTTACATCATTTTTCCGCTGTAAAAGCGTGAAAATGGCATTCCGAATCGAAGTCCTTTCTCCGAATTTGTTGCCATTCGACTTGTGATAAATAAGGGAATTTCATTTTGATGTCGAATAAATCCGCTTCGGTGAAAACAAAACGAAATATTCCGTGGAAATGTGTATCCTGAAAAAGGGACCTTTCCATGTTGGCGACACGCGGGAGGAAGAAGAAGAAAAAATCCGAAAAAGAGAGCATTCTTTCTTCACGCAACCTTTATTGTTTCGATAAGAAAACGCGAAATAGAGAAACGCCGTAATAGGATTTCAGTTGGGGCTTTTGGAAATAGGAAACTAACACTTCCAGTGAAAGCTTCTATTTTGCAATACATGATCTTAGCAGAAAAATGTGCTGTAGAGATTTACTTCGACAATTGGTGCAGCTGCTTTGTGCCGGATTGCGACGGCCGCGGAAGTGAGGAAAAACAGATCTTTCGGATGAAAATGGGAGTTCTGTACATTTCGAAGATGCATTTCCATTTGCTGCTTCGCTCAGAATGAAATAGGCATTGCAGCTATTTTGGACCGGCTGATTTTTCAAGTGCTTTCGGTGTCACTGAAAAGAGGAAAATGTCACATAGGAGCAATGCTATGGGCTCTTGTAAATATTTACAGGTTTCATTTCTCTCGTAAAATCGAAATATAAATCCATTGTTTACCAGTTAAGTGAAGGAAGTGATTGCAACAATATAGATATATTTGTAATTTGATTAAAACATTTTCAATGCTAATTGTTTAATTTAATTAGTTGCAATATTTTATTGAGTTAAGAAATAATATGCAAATATAATAAAGAAATATTTGCTGAGCAAAATATCTTAAGTAGTTTTAGTGGATTTTTTTTGGATTTTAAACATTTTCATGTAGTTAGATGCTTATAAAGATGCCATTTTATAATCAGATTTTTACTCACATTCTTAATTGATTTGCAATTTTGTACACTTGTGTGTTCTTCGTGACAATACCTAGTTTAATATGTTCAGAAGTTAATTATCACGCAATCTATTAACTAAATTAATCCTTCAGAACACGCATCCATTTTTGGGATATTAACACAAGCGCGGGGTCATTTTGACTCCAAATTGTTAGACACTTACTCCCTATTTTATTGGCTATTTGTACAAAAATAAAATATGGATAAAGTATAAGATTATTTTTTCATACAAATAACTTGTATGTAAGAAACAAATGCTACTTTTAAAAGCAAAAGGAAAATTGAACTTATCTCCTTCTTCAAATACGTCTTTGTGTCCTTTTCTTCTCCGCTGCGCAGGTTCGTACGCGCCATAGCCATAACGTTAAATGAATCTGAAATGATAGGGCACGCAAGGGTTAATTTCACCCCAACCCACAGCAAAAAGTGAAAAACCCCGTTTTACCGGCTTCTTCTGCTCTTAACTTTTCCTTCTAGCTCCCCCATGAAGGTACAGGAAGTAACAGATGCAAGGTTTGAGAAATTCCTGGAATTTCTTAACATAAGAGAAAGGGTGGGGTCAAAATGAGCCCGTTCGTGAGCTGACGGGTTAAAGTCTCATTCCATACTATTGGCGTCAATTAGTAATGAATTAGAGAAAAAAATCGTGTTTCAATTTTCCCTTAAATTAATAAAAATGAATTATAAATTAGAGACTAAAAATTTGAAAATAATGGAAATTAAAAAATATATATATATTCTTCCATACTCTAATAAAAGTGCTGTTATGAACCGTTTTCATTAAATTTATTTCAAGTAGTTTTGTTTGCTATTCAGAAGAACTGCACATCGTAAGCTTTGTTATTTTATTAAGTGTTAATTTGCACTTCTTTGACTAATGCACATTTCAAATAAATTTTTCTTTCTTTATTTTTTTATAGCTTGACTTAATAATCGTATGTAAATTCGAGTAATTGAAATATTTGTTCAATCAAAGTAAGGGCATTACAAAATTGTTACTAAAATAAATCTCTTATATTTTCTACAGTTATGGAAAAAATTTCTTGTTTTACCTTTAAAGTGTTGAACATATATTGCACCACAGACTTTTATTGTATTGAAAATTAAGGGGACATACGACTCTTAAACCTCGAAAAAATGGTGGAAAACTGTCAAATTCGATACATTATATCTCTGAAAAAATGCAATTTACAAACTCATTTTTTTTCTAGAAAAATATCTGTTCTTTCTCTTATAGTACACTCATTCTGAAACCTTTATATTCGTATTTATTTATTTGAGATAGTAATAAATATGGGTATAATTTTTTTAAAAAAATGAGAAAGTCACCTTGAGCGCATGATTACGAATAAAATATTTGTCTAAACACAATATTTTGGGTATCTAAGCAATCCAAACAGTCTGTTTAAGAAACTTAACCACAACTTATTAACGTTTAAATTTCGTATCTATTTTATATACCAATTTAAAATAAAAATGTCAAAAATAGATAAAATTTCAACTTTTCAAACCCCCCAAAAACTTCTTTGGAGAAATATGTATAAACATGTGGTTCAATTTGTAGAACATATGAAATTTCATGTTCTGTAAAAATTTTATGTAAAAAATATTTAATAGTTCTTGAGATATCGTACGAGCAATATAAAAAAAACACATTTTGAGATATAGCGCTTTAAAAATATGGCCGTATTCAATGTTTACATTGAAGAGCTGATACATTTTCCTTCATAACTTTCGTAATTATGGGAATTTTTTAACGCGGATTGTTTAAAATTGTTCAGAAAAGACAGGGGAATATTATATCGTTTTTTCATAAAATCTAATATTTTCGAGGTTTAACAGTCGTATGTCCCCTTAATATTAAAATAATTTAGATTTGCTAAAAATGAATATCTAACTCAACATCTCAAAGCCACATTTATGCATTTAGGGCTATCAAGTATTAAATATAATCTAACTTAGCAAAAGGAGAAAGATGTGACCAAATTAACTCTCAAAACGATCTCAGAGTAATCAGGCAAGAAGGATGGGCGATCTGGTGACTAATATCCGATAAGAGAAGGTCGCGTTGGCCTTATTCAGTAATGAACATCATCCAGCAGAAAGGATTCAGCAGGGCGGGAAATCTGCCGAGCCAATAAGAACTGTCCGGTATTCACTCGACCGACCAGAGGAGCGAGAAAGAAGTGCCAGCGAAACAACTTGCATAGAATCCTGGCCGCAAATGGAAACGCACATGGTCTTTGGGTCAAGGGGATAAAAAGGCTAAGGCCAACGAAGTGAAAGCTAAAAGAGGTGAACTGTCAGCGGAATGGTAAAGGGATAACGAAATTGATGTTGCCCTCTCCACTCGTCGAGAGAAAAAATCTTCCGATGTCCTTTAAAATTTCCATCGATTTTATGCTGTTTTGTATGAATATGAGATAGATTCAGATATGCAACTAGTAACCAATTTCATATTATATATTTACAGTTATAACCGTTTTCGCTGCTCCTCTGGCACATAAAATTAACTATTGTATTGTAAGCAATCTGTTGGCGGAAAAAGATAGTTGCTTCACTTGTCTAGAATAGACTACATATATTTTTAGAGCTAACCACAGTGAATCAAAAATATATAAAATAGAGATAATACTTCCGATTTATAAATTTAAATATTTTATAAACTGTTAGTTCTCATCATTATGTTTAGAAGAGAATTCACTCTCATTATGTTTAGAAGAGAAATAATTGATTATATCCGATGTTTTCTACCATCAGTATTAAAATTGGGTAAATTCGAAAAATGCGTGTTAATTCCTTTTTTAAGAGTCCTCCTTTTTCTCCCTGTGGATTTTTTTCTGTTCATCTAAGAACAGTTGCAAGTGATTTATTGCATCTATATAGCAGCGCTGAATCAATGGACTCATAAAATTTGATTGCTTTTGAAACCCTACGTCCTCTGGTATAAGCCGGCTTATAAATACATACCTTTTGATATGTACATATAAACCTAAGAGAATGTAGAACATAAAACCCCTTTAAACAATGGGTAAATTGTTCATTCAAGTCAGTAATCAGTTACTATGCGTTGCAATTATAACTTTGGCTATTCGTAAAATCAATCTGCATAATACAGTTTTTTTTCTTATATATGAAAAACCCTAACTTTTTATTTGTAAGGATAATATGTTTTGAAAGATTTCGAAGTTTCCAATGACACTGCTTCACATTGTCCGTTCTCAAATTCAAAGTTACGTTTCTTTCTGCCCATTTTAACATTTATGGAATTTAGAAACCTCAATAGCATTTAAGAATGTAAGAAGCAAAACACATTTAAGAAGTAAAATTAAGCGATAGTTAAATTCTTCCGTCGAATACCGAAACAGACTATATTAATTGAAATGCATTTGAGTTAGGGATATCTGATCAGAAACAAGTTGAAGCTCATCCGACTTTCATCGGATTGTGAAAACTTCCACCATATGATATCAACAAGTAAACGAAAGTATTTCCGAAATATGCTAATAGAAAATTTTATAACTAATTTTAGGATACTATAAATCAGTTAAGGTTTATATAACGTGCTAACATACATTTTTGAAGGCCATAATAGGCCAAGGGATAATAATCGCGCTATTCTGTTGCTTTTTCAGCAGGGACTATTCTGTATTAATCACTTGAGATGGTTGGTAACTACTAGGGATCTACTTGTATCAGGAGATATTCTGCAGGTACACTACACGACCAGCCATATGACAGTAAAGCAGTAGGAGATATAAAGGATTGTCCAAACAATGCAAAAACAACCCTAATCATCACTATGCAAATGTTCACTTTCTGCATGGCGAAATGATTCATGGTCTTATGTTGCTGGTGGGATATTGTTTATCCACCCTTAGCGACATTCAATAGAAATCTATCGGTCCATTCTACTAGCCTTCCAGCCGGTAATTCAGTCACGGCGTTTTGGGCGTTAGGGTTTGGCGAGATAAAGATAGAAAAAGTTTCTTACAAAATAACATTTTCTGTCATACCTTTTTTCTGCAACATTCAACTAGAATATATACTTAAATAATCCTGATTTTGTTAAAATTCCATAATATCAATTATCTATTCAGATAAAGATTTCAGTATGTTCTTGACAGATATTGCATATTGACATATCTTATTGAATAAAAATGCATTGATAGCCTATGCTTCCAAAAAATACAAGAAACTGCTAAATTTACAAACAAAGTATTACTTAAAATTATTGATTATATTCTATTAGAAACTAACATGGAATAAGATTCTATACGAGTTTCCAACCTTATTTTAAATTTGAAATCTGAAATAAATATTTTTAATGCATATTTAGTATCCTGGCTACGTTTCATCGTAAAATATGCGTTTCTATTTAAATTGCTTGCTTCTTTGTCGTAAAAATGTCTTTTCAATGCCAAGAACAGAAGAGGTGACATTATATGCAAATGTTATCATCGTGATATCTGACACTGACGAAATAAAGCAAATATTGTATTATTTTAAATGCACCACTTATCAGGCCTTTTCTCTTAGCTCTTTAATTGGAAAGAGAAACAAAGTGCATGAAGCAGCTCCATTATCATATAAACTACAAGGAATTAATTTATTTAAGTGAATTAGTCGTGACAGAATATTCTAGTTACCCACATACTTCATCAATGGACTGAAGAAATCTAGATGTTGGAAGTGTTCCAAATTTAACGCATTATGAAAACAGCGAATATAAAATAATTGCATAAATATGTGAATATGTAAATTTAGGTTACTGAAAGTAAGTTTAATGAAACTTCAATTTGGAGTTTAGAATAATAAAATGTGTTTCTGAGCACTTTTCTGTGTAAAAAGGCTGATAACATCTGAGTATTTTTTATTGTTCATTCCGACCCTGCTTACCCAAAGGGTGTGAGCATGTCACGGGTTGGCGGGAAGAAAAAATTCAATACAATTATTAGTTTTATAGAATACATAACACAGTATAACAGTTAGTATTGTATCATCAAAACAAATATTTAGTTAATACAGTGCAAAACAATATAAAAGGAAAATAAAAATGCCATTATAAATACAATAAAATTTCAATATATAAATAAAATAAATACAAACATACATAAGACTAAGCAATAAAAGAAAAATAAATAAAATTTTATAATTGATAAATAAGTTTAAAAAAAATTAAACAGAAGTAAAGAAACAAAATAAGAGAATATATGAAGTATAATCGCATACAAGGAACAAGTGTAAGGAACAAGAAGTACAATAGTGAGAATAAAAATAAATCAAAAATAATTAAATAAATGAAAAACGAGAAAAATAACCGTCGCCAAACTTGGGGCTGAGTATTTATGGAAAACACTTGTTTATAGGTTTATACAGTTTCTTGGCACATGATATCAAACTAGAAGGGCCCTGCTTTGCTACGTTTATAAGGCGTTTCTTAAAATGTGTTACTGCTTACAATATGATTAAAACAGATATAATTTGAACACATGAATATATAGCAATTTTTTATTTGTTTTGGTTTGTTTCTTAGTTTCTTCCTATTGTCATTTGCCAGTTTATTTAGCTAAAATATTTATTGCGATTTATGTGGTGAATTTTTATTCTAAAGCGTATTTAGCATTTTTTTCAAGTTTCCATATTTCTAGGAAGGAAATAATAACTATTTAATCAGGACATTGTGCTAATTAATTCATGTGCGAATGATATATCTCATAACAGTATATCCGTTCAACAACTAATAAAAACTGGAATTGAGTCTTAAACGAAATATAATCAGTTTTAATAATACGTTCTATTTATATTTCATTTCAAATGCAGCTTTTAGAATGCACGCTTATGCATTAAACAATTTTACAAAGAGGTTCCGTTTTATCCCTAAATCTACCAACTTCATTCCATTTATTCCCCAATGTTTCAAGAATAAATGAGCTGATTTCAGCAATTTTAGAAATGCATTTTCATATATTCTCTAATCTTAATGCATATAGGATAAAGCAACTATTGGGTTCCCTTAACTATTTAATTAAACCTAATTTAAACACCATTTAGACTGTTTTCTCTCGCTGATGTTTAAGCTGCAACATTGTTAGGATATTCATTTTCTGTTCACTGAGGTAATGATTCCATCTATGACAAACAACTATTGAAAGTGTATTTAACCAGACAATATTATTCTTCCTGATAAGATTAGTTTCGATAGCGATTCATGAGTTTTGAAATGTAGTGAGAAATTCTAATGTAAGATAATAGAATATAAGATAACCAGTATCATAATTAATGAGACAGAATCATCATAGAAGCTTGAAGGCACAACAAAAATATTTATTCTAAGAGTTATGAAGAGCCCTGAAAACTTCATGTTTACAGATCATTTTCTCATTATATGCTTACAAGATTCTCGATGATTCCATTCGAAACGTGACACTTCATTGAATTTGGTTCTCTCAAACAATATACGAATCGTCCACAGAATTATTATTTACATTTGTTAGCTTGTTAGTTTAACATTTCCCTAAACTAATTTGACGGGTAGAGATTTCGGTGTGACTTGAGCACAACTATCTTATCTTGATACTCATCTATGCAATTAAATTAGTTCAAAGACGATAAATTTCATTTTATAGCACTCCTTTGAGAAGATTTACTAAGCTTTCAATTTCCGAAAGTATAAAAATGACGTTGTTTACTACTTCTGAAGACTATTCAGTATCTTTTAAGTTGTAAAAAGTATTTTTGATTCACAAATAATTATATGATCATGAAATATAAACTGAATTTCGTGTTGAAAAAGAATTAATATTCTGCTAATAGTGTGTAAATAAGTAAGTTTTTTTTTAGTACAGTTTATGTCGGAACTCAGACACACGTGCCGAATTGTACCTATGGCAGCAGGAAAAAAAAATTTGAGACATTTATGTGATATGTATTAAATAAATTATTTAAAATCATTGAGGTAATTTAACGTAATAAATATATAGATGAACAATATTGCAAAATATATCTTTTTGCTTTTGTTGCATGAAAATTGACTTAACACGAAAAATTCTTTTATACAAATTATTTATCTGTGAACATTATACGGTATATAACATATTTAATTATTATTTTATATTGCCAATAAGATGATTTTTCAGGGATCATATAAAACATTAAGTTTTTTTAAAGAAAATCCTTTTATATCTGTTGCAACAGATGAAGAATACCTGATAAACTTTCTACGAAATAATTCAAGAAATTTTAGGGTAAGTTAAATACAAAGTTAGTATAAAATTTGAGTTGAATTCTATTATTAATCTGAAGTTGTAATCTTTTTAATGCATTTTTTCAATAAAATGATATAGCAAAGAAGCAGAAACACAATTATATGACATATTTTAGGTATTCTATTTTAAAAAGGGTATTGTTTAAGCTCAAAAATTATTTCTCTCTCTTCTTAAATTCACGCATGATAAAGAAGCTGTGATCAAGAAAAGGTGTAGAAACATCCTTTCCGTACATATAGTATTAAAAATCTTGTTCATTTAAACTTCCAGTATTGAAAACGACAAATTTCCTGAACAGCAATTATAAACATTGAGGCATAGGAATATCCAGAAGCTATTGGAGTACTGTCGATATTGGCAGGAAGAAACTGAATTAATTAGATTAGACGGCTATTAATACTAAACACTTTGTTGACCCTAGGCGTATTGTTAACTGTAAATGATAGCAAGTAACTTAGGTAGTAAGTGGGAAATTGGATAATTGGAATATTGGAAAATTTTTAGTCTCCCACATTCCATAAGAAGGCATTTGAGTTTTTGAAAAGTGGCTATCTTGTAATTTGGTTTCTATTATTAAGAATTACTGTTAATTAACGGAAAAAATGAATGGTGAATTGCATATTCTGTATTATATTTTCTTCGTCTATATTTTATACCAGCTTAATATTCTTGAGATATTTTTCAGCAAGTTATGTAATAATTATTCAGCGTGCCACAAGAATTAAGGACCGAGTAAGTATTCCTAAACATAATTCTGAAAAGCATGGCAGAGAGTTGAAGAAGCGAATAGTAATTAATCAATTAAATTATTTTGAGTACATGTAATCCTTACAATGACAGGAATTTCCAAGAAATTTCAAATTCTTCAGAAATACAATTTTGAAGTATTTTTATGATACATTATTTACTTCTATTTCATGATTCTATAAGCAAAACATCAAGTTACAATGTTAAGAAGCGTGATGATTGGACAGTATCACGAAAAGATTTGCTGGTTCTGGTGTGGATTTGACTTCTCTCGAAAAGGATTACACTCTTCTTTCCAATAACCAACTCTTTATTACGATCACAAGACTTATACTCACAGTAGAAGCAATAATGACTTCCGGTGGTGCAACACACAAGTCGTGCGCGCCACCTATTGGATAAAATATTTCCAACTTCTTAACACTGCCGACCTTGAAATCTTAAGGGTTTCAATATATTTATATATAGTAACATCAATAATACACTAGTAATAAGAAACACAATTATTTTAAACACATGACAATATTAATGCAATAAACACAAGAGTAATACATACAGAAAATCTAATCATTTATGGGAAGAACACATGCATCTCTTATATTTCTTTCAAGTGTTTTACCAGTAGGTAACGAAACATTGACTACTCTTACCTTTTCATCTTTACTGATAATTATTTCAAATATTCTGCCAGTTAGCCACTTTACACTGGGCATATTTTCATCTTTGATCAACACAAGTGCACCTAGAATTACATTGTTTTTGGAAAACATCCACTTACTACGCTGCTGTAAGGTGTTTAAATAATCTTTTTTCCACAACCTCCAAATTTGTTGACTATATTTCGTAATTTTTTTCCACTTAGAAAGTCTATTTTCTCTTATATTAAGGAGGTCAGCCTCAACAATAGAAGTCAAAGGTCTACCTATAAGGAAATGACCGGGTGATAAAGTTTCAAAAT
Organism: Araneus ventricosus; assembly: GCA_013235015.1. Classification (NCBI taxonomy): domain Eukaryota; kingdom Metazoa; phylum Arthropoda; class Arachnida; order Araneae; family Araneidae; genus Araneus; species Araneus ventricosus. Next base: position 11,254 of record BGPR01030098.1, read on the forward strand.
TGTCGAACTCGGTTGACAAGGGGGTAAGGGGTCTTGAGTTTAGAACACTTTCAATCTCTAGAATTATTGTGAGAAAGTCTTCCAGTGTCAGATGAGCATTCCCAACAACACGTTTCAGATGATGCTTAAATGATTTGAACCCAGCCTCCCAAAGACCACCGAAGTTCGGAGAATTTGGAGGTATAAACTTCCATTCAATGTTCTCACTTAAAAGAAAATTAGCTAAAGTTTCATTTGGGTGGCTAACCATTTTATACAATTTTTTCAGCTCAGTGCTTGCACCAACGAAATTCTTAGCATTATCGCTAAATATTTTTAAAGATTCCCCACTACAACTGAAAAAATGTTTGAAACACGCGATAAAGGCATCTGAGTTAAGATTGGATACAAAATCCAAATGAATAGCTTTTGTGTTTAAGCATACAAATATACAAACATACAATTTATTTAGTATTTCCTTCCGTTGGTTTTTGAATTTTATATGGAAGAGCCCACAAAAATCGATTCCGACATAACAAAAAGGGAAAGAAGGCGTAACTCGTTCTCTGGGTAAATCTCCCATAATTTGACTTTCTAACACAGGTTTGTTTTTGAAACAAGCAATACATTGAAACACGACCTTTCGGCATACATTTCTACCATTTATGATCCAAAATTTACGTCGAATATGATATAATAAAGCATTAGGACCTACATGTAAATATTTTAAATGACAATACCTTACAATAATTAATGTAAGTATGTGCTTGTCGGGTAGGATTATTGGATGCTTCTCATCTAGACTCAAATCTGAATATTTTAATCTGCATGAAACTCGTAAAATACCGCTCTCATCTAAAAAAAAATTTAAGGATTTTACCTTACTATTACTGGGGACAGTAACACCCTTTCTGGGATTTTTAATCTCTTCTGCAAACTCACGTTGTTGAACCAATTGAACTAAATATATTTCAGCTCGTTGCAGTTCTTTGATGAAAAGATGACCTGCAAGTCTTTCAATATTTTTAACATTATGAATAAATCTAAGGACATAGCACATAACAAGAATTATACTCATATAATTATTACTTATTTTAAGAATACCATCAATAAAAGAATTATGATTAAGAACTGTAAAGGTAAGTGGAGAATAGTCGCTCTTTTTCTTTAGTTCATCAGAAATGTCATGTAATGAGATTGAAGTATCATCATTACCTGTATCTGTTGGAAAATCAACTTCTCTCAAAAATTGAGGTCCTTTCCACCAAAGGTCACCATTTAGCAGAATCTCAACATTTACACCCCTGCTTAGAAAATCAGCAGGGTTTTGTTTCCCAGGACAATGAGCCCAGGCACTTGTATCACACAGACTCTGAATTTCGGTCACTCGATTGGACACGAATGGCTTACATCTCTTACTAGATCCCTTGATCCAATGTAATGTGATTTTAGAGTCTGTCCAAAAGAAAACTTTAGATGGCCTTTTGAGATCGACTATTGGCTTGACTTTGCTTGCTAGTCGGGCGGCAAGCAATGCACCTAGTAATTCGAGTCGCGGAAAGGTGATTTTGGTTAGAGGAGCAACTCGGCTTTTTGACACTAGAAGGTTCACTTCGACGTTGCAGTCTTTCACTACTCTTGTATATATAACAACGCCATAAGCCTTTTGGCTGGCATCACAAAAACAGTGAAGTTCTAAGACGTCAGTGGGTTCTCCGGTAGAAGCACTTAGCACATATCTAGGGACTTGTAGTTCGGAAAGGCGAGGAACCTCAGAAAACCATTGACACCACGTTTTTGAATATCTGGGGGCAGTTCTTCGTACCAAGAAATTTACTTCATCCACAAAACTTGGAGGATGCACTTCACACGAATGGTAAATGGAGAAAGTAGACCGAGTGGATCAAAAATCTTTCCTATTGCACGATGAAGGTGACGTTTCGTATTCTCGTTGTTTGATAGGCTGTCCACAAAACTCTGCGTTGCCACGATCAGATCATCTTCAACAGCATCCCTAAAACTCTGGTTGCATTGACTCTCGGACTAATAGGGTTATCCTGCAGTTGATTTTCTAAACCTTCACGTTTCCACAACTGCCTCAATTCGTCGCTATTCGTTGTCCACTTCCTCAACATCATGCTAGCTTGGTCCATAATGGATACAGCTTGCGTAGAAATTTCCAATGCATCTTGCAAGCTATCAGCTCCAGAAATGAAGTCATCGACATACAAACGTCGATTCAAACATTCTGTCGTGGTCGGGAACACATCATGGAATTTTTTCAGGTGCGTTTTAATGCTGGCAGAAAGAAGAAATGGGCTGGTTCTTACTCCGAAGAGTACACGATTGAATCTATAAATTTGAAGAGTATCATTTTCTGTCCATAGGAAACGCACTGCATCACTGTCTTTTTCAGCTAGCGTTAATTGTAAAAACGCTTTCTCAGTATCAGATATAATTGCGAATTTGTTCAATCTAAAATTTATTAGAATATCAAATATATTCGAATTCAAGTTTGGGCCAGGCCAAAGACAATCATTCAAACTCAAGTTCTGAAAGTTATGACTTGAACTCGCGTCGAAAACAATACGCATTTTTGTAGTCAAACTCTCATCCCTAAACACTGGTTGGTGAGGCATATAGAACACCGTTTTGTTTATAGGGTTTTCAGGATTAGGCACTTTTTCTATTATGCCATTCTTCTCATAGTCATGCAAGGTTTCACGATATTGTAAGTTTAGATCAGGATTTTTCTTAAATCTCCGAACAAGTGAATGCAGTCAATTTTCCGCAACACTATAATTATCATTATTAGGTTGACTCAAAAGTTTTTTGATTATGGCATTTAATAGCTCTCATTTATTTGAATACCTGTCTTCTAAAAGCTTCCGTGCGATATCAAAATTAGCATCAGAAATAGAGATTGATTGTATTGAACTCGCAAAGCTTCATCCCTACAACTAGCTTTAAGATACTGTAATTTCATGGAGTTTGAAATGGATTTATTTTCAATTACACTTGCGAGGACACATGTCTTTAAACATGATCGAGTTCTCAATTTTACCATTAAATGTTGGTACAGATAGTGTCGGTAATTTTTCATCCGACAGAACACTTGCATTACAGTTTAACACAGATGAAATAGAATGTTGAAGATCAGTTTTATTCATTGTACGATTAACGTTTAATCTCAATTCGTCTATCGAATCGTCTATGGTTTCTTTCTTTTTAATGAAATCATCTAACTCTTCTGGTTTGCAGGTTACAAAAATTGAATCAAATAATAACTTAAAGTGATTGAATAAATCACTAGTTTTAGATTCAAATAATCGCAAGACGACTGAATCTGCATCCTTAATTGCCGAAGCAACTTTATCTCTGAGCCTTGTTAACGCGGTTTTTAGCACTTTCTTTTTCGTTTTTAAAGGATCCATTATAAATTGATTTATGAATCTCAAGTTCGAATAATTATTGGAAAGAGAGCTCACCTCCGGCTCGACGGACCATCTGGACAGTATCACGAAAAGATTTCCTGGTTCTGGTGTGGATTTGATTTCTCTCGAAAAGGATTACGCTCTTCTTTCCAATAACCAACTCTTTATTACGATCACAAGACTTACACTCACAGTAGAAGCAATAATGACTCCCGGTGGTGCAACACACAAGTCGTGCGCGCCACCTATTAGATAAAATATTTCCAACTTCTTAACAATGACCTTATTTCACTTGAAAATGGCAAAGATATAGTACCAATTAATTCAAAATTAAATCCAAATTGTTAAGTTTTTAAACATAATTAGGCCGAAAATCCCTTTTTCCCATTGTGATTTTTTTTCCAGATGACGTGCACAAAATACAAAATTCAGATGTCAGTACAGCTGTGTAATGTGAAGACGTTTAAAAGTTGATAATTTAATAACCATTTCTGAAAATCAAAATTTTGCAATTTCTTAATTCACGAGCATGGTTTTCGCAAATTTTTATGAATCTTAATCTTCAGTTTTTAAAATTTTTAAAACTCATTCGATTTTATTGTGAAATTTTAATAATGTTTTTTTGATTTTATCACACCATGTTAGGCTTTATCCCATCATTTTAAAATAAATAGAAGCGTTGTGTATTATGAATTACATTCCACCGAAAATCCGCTAGATATGTAAATCTGTTTCGTTAAATGTGTCGAGAACAAATGCCCTCCAACTGGTGGAGTGTGAAAATATGATGATTGACGCTTAATAGTCCATTGCAATTAGACCGAAAAATGGCGAATAGGGGAAAAAATTTATATAGTTTTGAAACTTTGGCCAAATACTTATTTGACCTCAAGGATATCAGAACCGAAAAGTTTCCACCTCTCAGGGAGGAGCTTCCCCTCCTACGGGAAATAAACTGAAATGAAGTGGGCTGTTTAGTCAGTTTTCCCTAGATTTCTTCACCCCTACACGTTCAATGTTAAAAATGATACATATGAAAGTCGTAGAGCATAAAATTTTGCGTCGAATGAGCAGCAACACTATACATTTTCTTGCAGTAGTAAGATTATAAACTGTTATCAGATTTGCAATGATTTTTCAATTTTCAAAAGAAATCCATTATTCGTACAAAAGAACACGCATCAATCAAAGATTCTATGTAAATAAAGTTTGTATGTATAAGTATTCACTTTTGTAAGCACATACAGATGTCAGTGCACAAATACCAGAGCGCTAGTGTGGTGTGGAAGTTAGGACAGAGCATACAAGTAGTCCATTTCAATGAGACCAAAAACGACAATTAGGAGAAAAATTCATAAATTTTTGAAACTTTGGTCAAATACTCTTCTGACATCAAGGAAACGGAAACCGTAAAGTTTCTCTCCCTGAGGGGGCAAATTCCCCCTCGAACTTGCAAAACCATCAAAACACAAAATGATCGTACCCAACATATTAAACAATAATTAACATTGTTTTTTTTTTAACTGCAATAAATTATTTTCATAAATATTCTAATTATATGTAGCCTTGTGCTGGCCATGTTTCATAATATCTTTGATACAATTCCAGAGCGACCAGTTGGTAACACTGACAACCTTTACTTCATTCTTGATGGAGGCTCTCTTATTCATCGTGTAGTATGGCCAAAGCAAGAGACTTTTGGTGATGTTTATACCACATATATGTCTTATATCAAAGGAAAAGTATCAAGAGAAATAATTCTTGATGAAAGCACAGTTCTCCTTGACTCTCAGAGACAATTTCTAAGCAATTTTTCAAATAAGGAGTGTTTCATTTCGCAAACTTTGTAGCAACAGATGATACTGATGTACATATTGTGAAGACCGCTATAGAGACATAGGAGAAGATTAAGAAACAAGTTGTTGTAATTGGCCACAATGTTGATCTTCTTGTTTTACCTACTGCTCTTACTCCAGACTATATGGATATTCTCATGCTGAAAGAGGGTAAAGGTAAAGTCAAAGATAGGTTCTATAGATCTAAAGATCGGCAGAATTCTAATCTCGTGATCGAATGCAAAATATCCATTCTCTTCCTTCATGCGATTAGTGGTTTTGACACAACTTCAGGGTTCTATGGAAAGGGAAAACTACAAGCAGTGCAGTTGTTCAACTACAGTAAATACTTGCAAGATATCCTTGAGATCTTTAATAACCCTAAATCAACTTATACTGAGATTGAAAGAGCAGGAGAGAGGTTCATCATCGCATTGTACAGCAATACGAAGAAAGTAGCTTGAATAAGATGAGGTATGACTGTTTCAATAAACTAGTAGGTCAAGCAAGTTCTGCTATTCTTTTCTCCACGTTACCACCAACACAGAAGCTACACATCAACACTGCCGTCGCACATTTCACCAAGAACAAACATGGCAAGGACAGTGTTTGAACCCATCCAGCTAGGGATGGAAGTAGTGAATAAGTCGTTGACGCCCATATACACTACTGAAGGACCGGTGCCAGCTAAAATAGTGTCTCTAATTACTTGTGGATGTAATAAAGGCTGTGGGGAAAATCCAAAAGTGTCAGAACTAACCTGCATTGTACTACTTTGTGCAAGAACTGTCGAGGCCAAAGCTGCATTAATACCGAAGAAATACACATCGTCAAAGAAGAGGATGAAGAAGATAATGATATCATATAAGTAATCAAGAGCAATTACATTAGTATACATATTTAGGTACACATATTAGGTATACATATATTAGTATACATATACAGATTTTTACTGTGGTTGAATAATTTCACTGTTTGTAGTTTTTCTTGTCCATAGAACCCTGAAATTGTGTCACAACCACTAATCGCATGAAGGAAGAGAATGGATTTTTTGCATTCGATCACAAGATTAGAATTCCGCAGATCTTTAGAGCTGTAGAACATATCTTTGATTTTACCTTTACCCTCTTTCAGCATGAGAATATTATATAGTCTGGAGTAAGAACAGTAGGTAAAACCAGAAATCAACATTATGGCCAATTACAACAACTTGTTTCTTAATCTTCTCATATGTCTCTATAGCAGTCTTCACAATATGTACATCAGCATCATCTGTTGCTACAAAGTTTGGGAAACGAAAAGCTCCTTATTTGCAGCATTGTTTAGAAATTGTCTCTGAGAGTCAAAGAGAACTGTACTTTCATTAAAAATTATTTCTCTTCATACTTTCCCTTTGATATAAGACATATATGTGGTGTAAACATCACCAAAAATCTCTTGCTTTGGCCATACTACACGATGAATAAGAAAGCCTCCATCAAGAATGAAGTGAAGGTTGTCAGTGTAACCAACTGGTCGCTCTGGAACTGTATCAAAGATATTATGGAACATGGCCAGCACTACATATAATTAGAATATTTATGAAAATAATTTATTGCAGTTAAAAAAATGAGCAATGTTAATTATTGTTTAATATGCTGGGTACGATCATTTTGTGCTTTGATGGTTTTGCAAGTTAGAGGGGGGGAGTGTCCCCCCCCTCAGGGAGGGAAACTTTACGGTTTCCGTTTCCTTGATGTCAGAAGAGTATTTGACCAAAGTTTCAAAAATTTATGAATTTTTCTCCTAATTGTCGTTTTTTTTTCTCATTGCAATGGACTACTTGTATGCTCTCTCCTAACTTCCACACCACACTAGCACTCTGGTATTTGTGCACTGGCATCTGCATGTGCTTACAAAAGTGAATACTTATACATACAAATTTTGTTTACATAGAATCTTTGATTGATACGTCTTCTTTGTAAGAATAATAAATTTCTTTTGAAAATTTAAAAATTATTGCAACTCTGATAACAGTTTATAATCTTACTACTGCAAGAAAATGTATAGTGTTGGTTCTCATTCGACGCAGAATTTTATGCTCTACGACTTTCATATGCATCATTTTTAACATTGAAAGTGTAGAGGTGAAGAAATCTAGGAAAAACTGACTAAACAGCCCACTTCATTTCATTTTATTTGCACTAAGAGTGGAAGCTCCCCCCTGAGAGGTTGAAACTTTTCGGTTCTGATATCCTTGAGATCAAAGAAATATTTGACCAAAGTTTAAAAACTATATAAATTTTTTCACCTATATTACCTAATTGCAATGGGCTAAAAGATGTTTCCCCTACGACAAACCAAGTTCAAAATTATATGGCTTGTTCACGAAGAGCGTCAAT
>BGPR01030099.1:0-18882 GCA_013235015.1 Araneus ventricosus
TATTATATCTAATTTATAAGTATCAAATTATTATGTTATTTTATTTTAATTAACGATAAGTTATAATTGATGCAAATCTTCGCGCGAGAGAGATTATTAGTAAAAGGATGTTGAAAAATCCTAAGTCCCTAAAAACACTCGAAAATTTTCAAAGTCCTAAAAAATAATTAATTCCTTATCTCAAGTCCTAATCTTGAATCGTTATCTTGAAAATTTCTTATCTGAGAAGTGATAAGGAGGGAGGGGGAAGGGTGGGGGAGGGCAGAGCCCCATAGAGCCGCAGAGTCACCATGTGGCTGAAACCCCAATTTCCATCTTCTCACATTTTCGCCAGATTATTATTTATCAACTACAGTTGAATACCCCGTACAAATATTTTCCCCGACGGGATAAAAAATTTTTCCCCGATGGCGGGCACAGCTTCCCCGATGGGGGGGCAGGGCCCCCCTCTGGCTCCACCCCTGTAAACAAGTGATGATTAATCGAATACTATAAGAGGATATAAAATTTGCTAAATCTGTGTAAGAAAAAGAATTTCAGAATGATGGTTTTCCGGGTTTAGGGAATCATAGAGGGGATGAAAACTTAACACAAATGTACCAGGTGTGGGGGTCACAGCTTTGGGCGTAAGATCGTCTTGATACGGTCCTGTCAAGGACGCCTTAAACTTGGAGATCACCAAAATCTGGAGGTAAAATTTTTTTTTACCTACGCAAATACTTTTTCGATGTGCGCGTCATATCAGAGAAAGTAAAAATATCAATTTAAAGCACAGATTCTACCAATCGAGATCGAAGAAATTCTTGCAACCAAATTTCTCAAGAATCTAATTCGCTCATCACAGAGATTGTCCTTGGATAATTTGTGACAGCCTGTCACTAATCGATGCTGGATGTCTACCCTCCGTAGTTCTTAGAAAAGCGAAGAAAAAGAAATGAAATTTCAGCCTTTTTCTTCTGTCACTGAGATGTGGTTCTAGAGCTGGTTCAAGGATTTGGATTATGTGCAATAATCCCAAATGATAAACGGTTCCATCAATGAAGGTTGCTAAATAAAATACAAATGAAAGAGAAACCGTTGCTAGCTTCAATTGAAATTTCTCTCCTAATCTTTAATATTGCTACGGCTAATAGAAAAGTATCAGATAAAAAAAGGAATAAAAATAAATGATATTTTATGTTCTACGAAATGAACAAAAGAACAAAAGATATGCGGAGTCTTTGAACTAAAATTCATTTTCAAAAAAAGTAAATAATTCTTAACGAAATTTCGTGAGAATCGTTTGATCCCAATGTAATCTGTTGCCAGCGTCTGGCTTCGGGACCGGAGGATTCCAGACTCAAAACCCAATTCCCCTAAATTTCCACTTTTGAATTCTTGGCTTCGGGATTGGAGGATTCCAGACTCAAAACCCGATTCCCCTAAATTTCCACTTTTGCTTTGTCAACTTCACAGACTGAGAACAACAAACAAGCATAATTTCAAAGCTGTTTTTTCGGACTCAGAAAGTTCGAAAATATAGAGCTTTTTCAAAATCTTTAGCTTGAATTTTTTGACGAATATAATACATTTTTTTTCTGTATTTCGTATACGAGAAAATAAAAATAGATTAGTAGTATATGTATCACAATGTATTATTTAAATGTAGCTTAAAGACAATTTTGAGAATACCATAAATGATTTAGAAAAAAACATAAGAAAGGCGCAGTTCGGGTTCGCACCGTAGATTTTTAGTGAAAACGTGCGTCAGAATAAAATCATAAAACAAGTTTTTCATATTAATATGTAATTTAATTATCAATCTCTTTAATACAATATTTACATAGAGTCGATAGATAAATCGCAAGCTACCACACAACCTTGCTACATGCGATAAACTTGTGATTTATCTATTTTGTAACCATTATACTACTTTGTGTAAATATTGAGATAAATATTTAATTATTAAAGAGATTGATAATTAAATTACATATTAATAAGAAATACTTGTTTTATGATTTTATCCCGACGTTTGCACGAAAAATCTACGGCGCGGACCCGAACTGTGCCTTTCTTATGTTTTATTTAGAGTAGCTTTTGATGGCGCCATCTGTTGACAGTATATAGAACTACATTTCGCGTATGCTCAGTAAAGCATTATTTACTACAAATGCTCATATTTCCTGTAATATTCAAATTTTAATACAATGTTTCTTTTACGTATTGTCAAGTATTCTGTAAGTTTCGTACAATTCGAAAGAAAACTCTGCATGTTATAATCAAAAAACATGCGGAGTTTGAAATTTTCAATTCAATACCGATTTTCATTTATATTCCGATAAATATTTTTATTGTCTCACTTTGAGTCCTAGTAATACTCCTCGAGCTCTTTAAAATGACATAAGAATCAACCTCCTAGCTAAACGCGTTTCCACGCTACACTTATTTATAATCTTACATAAAGCTAATTCATGACAATCACACGCATGCACCTACACTGGTATGATGACGTCAGAGACAAAACAAATACTATGCGACAAACTCTTACAGATATGATCTATCCGTTGTGGAGTCAACCATTCCTTTTGCATTATTAGTCTCGTAGTTATTAGCGATTCAAATCTGACGGTATTTTGTCACACAAGAAAGACCGACTATCACTGTAACGAGATGAAAGACGTTCTTACGTCAAAATAATTTTTTTTTAGATTGCATTATGAAATATTTGAAACGTTGAACTTCCGTTTTAGCATTCCATGCACATAAATGCTGTGAAAACTGTTTCGCGATGCTCGAGTTTAATCACGTCCGAAAGCATATGACTTTCTAGAATCCTTTTGAAAGTGCCTATTTTTAGATTCAGATGATACGAAGTTCTTTATAATAAGAACATTAATAAACTAATGAATGCTATTTGAAAAGTGCAGAGAACACTTATTATCTGTTTCAAAGTGCTTTTATCACAGCAAAATCAAATTTAATATTTTATGTTTTGCGGTGAGATAGAAGTGAAGAAAGTAAATTCCTAAATATACACAAAGGTCTCTTCATTACTTTAATTCGGATTTTAATTGAGTAATGAACGCAATGTTTATTTTGCTTCAAAAATAATACAGATATATATTATTATTATACAATTATTATGCAGGATGGTTCAGAACAAACTTTCAATAATGTGTAGGAAAGTCAGGCTTACAAACATAAGCTATTTTTACATAAGAAAGTTTGGTCTCAAACACAATGAATGACTGCTGAAAGAGTCATTGTGTAACGATAAAGGTAGAGAACTAGATACTGCAAGACACCATGTTACGATGAAATATCATTATTATTATTAATCCACCAGGAGAGAACCAACTTTATAAGGTTTACGTTTATACAACTTCCTCTCGAGGTAAAGAAGAATCACGGATGGCAGGGGAAAATCAACACAAATAGTCCAGTAAACGAAGGGTTTGAAAAAAAAACAAAAATAATATAATTTTGAAAATTGGTACACATGTTCATGAGGAGCTTATGATGAACATACTAAAAGTCTCCAGTCCTGGGGGTGAGCTCGCGGCGCCATCTTGGATTGCATCCCCCCTTTCTTAGTTTTTCTTTGATATCTCAAAAACTATTCAAATTTCAAATTATATGTTATTTAACAAATTGAAGACCATGAAATTCCCTACAAATATATACTTTTATTTTTCTTCCAGCTTTAATAGTCTTGGAGATAATGGGTCTCAAAGGTTGCCGCCATCTTGGATTTCCTCCCCCTTTTCAGTTTTTCTTGAATATCTCAAAAACTATTCAAATTATATGTTATTTAACAAATTAAAGACCATGAAATTCCCTACAAATACATACTTTTATTTTTCTTCCAGCTTTAATAGTCTTGGAGATAATGGGTCTCAAAGGTTGCCGCCATCTTGGATTTCCTCCCCCTTTTCAGTTTTTCTTGAATATCTCGAAAACTATTCAATATTCAAATTATAAGTGATTTAGCAAATCAAAGAGCGTGCGATTCCCTACCGATATGTACTTTGATTTTTCTTCAGGCTTTAAAAGTTAAAAGAAGGGTTTGAAGAAAAACAAAAAATCATATAGTTTTGAAAATTGGTCCAAATGTGTTTTCGAGAGTTCTGAAAAAAACTGCAATGAATGTCTTAATAGCTTCTGAACGCGATTAAAATATACCTTAATCAATTATGATATGCCTTCGTTCATATAGAATCTTCATAAGATTCATAATTCGCGGCTAGGGATCTTTTGTTTTGAACAATATTCTCACACCAGGTCGATACATTTCCATCTCTGGCTTGATGAAATGAAAGGTTTTTGTCACATGGCACACAGTGGTCTGGATCACCTTCGTCTCCACAGACTCAACAAGCGAGTGAACATAACCGAACCTGTGGAGGTAGGTCACAAAGGGCCTGTGACGATATGATTAATTTTTTAATTGAATGAAATTCGGTTAATGTTCGGTTAAAAAGTCCAATCGATCCTGCCAAATTTCAAGGGAACATTTTATGAGATTTTTACTTTCTCGTATACGAAGTACACAAAGATAAAGTACTGTAATCGTCAAAAAATTCCAACTCGAGATTTTGACGAATCTCCACATTTTAGACCTCCCTGAGTCCGAAAAACACAATTTTGGAATTATGTCTATCTGTCTGTGTGTCTGTCTGTGAACACGATAACTCGAAAACTATTAGAGATCCGGGAATGAAATTTGGTATGTGATCTTTACACATAATTTGTAGGTTTCTATCAAATTTTGGACAAACTCCGTCCACGGGAAGGTCTGTCTGTCCACGTTCATAAGAACACTATAACTCAAAACCTTGAATATCTAGATGGACAAAGTTTGGTACACAGTTTTATCATCACGAATGTAGGTTCGTATAAAATTTTGGGCCAAATCCGTCAAAGAGTTGACTGTCTGTCGATCTGTATAATCGCATACTTTTAAAAATTATATCTCCTAAACCTTTCGGCTTAGATAAATAAAAATTGGTCTGACGGTTGCTAACATTAATTATAAGTCTGTGCCCAAATTCCGTTCCAATCGGTTTAAAAAAAGGCGTTCAAATTGCATATTCAATTTTTTTAATCCGTTTCTCCGTGTGCATGCGCACTCTGTGCACGCGGAAGGATTAAGTCACTTTGTCCTTGAGCCGGCAAGAGTGGAAGCAGTGTGTGTTTTTATCGACACACATCTCTTTGAATATGATTCTTCACCTAAATATTTTACAATCACTATAATCTGCAATGAAAAACCTTCTGATAGTCATTGTATTCTGGGTTACAGTAGGTTCGAATTTTTGTATCCATGCTGGGGGAGGGGAAACAGCACCTTTTTGGAGAAGTGTACGAGAAAGTTTATGGGAGACTACTCTCACTGGTTTTAAAAATATTAATGTTAACATTACTACCATGAGTAACCTATTGGGCTAACTGATCAGCTATCTTGTTCCCTAGTATCTTGTATTAAGATTACATGCATTTTACTAACTTAACTTAGAGCCTCGAGTCTGAACTCAATTTCCAGTCAAATATCGATGGGGTTGCATGCTGTGAATGGCTGACATGTGGAAATTACTTAACATTGTTTGTATAGTTAAAAATACAATTCAGTGGCGAATCCGCCCCCCCCCCGGGGTAAGGCAGAATTCTAGATTTTATTTCAAATCACTACAACTGTTTGTTCTTAATTTCCCTTTTTTTAAAAAAAATAATAATAAAAGTGACAACATTGCTTTCTGGCTTGACAGGCTCGACAATTTTTCTACTTTTCTAATCATTCCACTTGTACTTGTAGCGTTGACGCGGTCGAAGACATTTTTTGGCTAGTTACTTCATTGCATTTTTTATTAAATTATCGAAAGTATTGTAGTGTTCTTTATGATTCTTATTGTCAGGTGAATAAAGTCTGTAAAGTTAAAGTGTTTTGGTTTATATATGCCATGAGGTTTAACATTCGTCACGACGATACAAAATTTTTATTACCTCGGCCGGCCCCCCCCCCCAGAGCCAAATCCTGGATTCGCCACTGGGTGCACTTTATGAATGCTGCCCTACCGCCACGAGAAAAACCCTAGATAGGGTTGCCGCAAGTAGACGAGTCGAAGAAAGGAGGTAAACGGGTATAAAATCAACCGCAATATTTGGCGAACAAAGCACACTTCGTTAGGCGAGGAATTCGTTTTGGACCGTGGTACAAAGTGAAACAAGACTTCCATCGGTTCTATCTGCGCCAAATGAAATAAAACCCTTTCCTTCACCCCCAAAATGCAGTGGAATATCCCGTTTCCATGACGTCCGTCACAGGCATGTCTGGTGTTTAGGGTTTTTCTCGTGGCGGTAATACAGTGTATAATAATATTTGTTGCTATGTTCTGTAATCAAAAGTTATGACATAAGGAAACCCTGACAATAGTTTATGGACATTACATTACATTACACCACCTGCATCCCCGTGTTTAGAGCCATTTGGCTCCTTTCCGGTTTGGATGGATGGAGGTGAATTTTATTTTTTTAAGAAGGGACAAAAACAAGTAACAGGTACAAGAACAAATGAAAATGAAAAAGAAACATACACTGGACAGAACAACATAGAAAACAATACAAAATAGAAAAAAATACCTAGAGGGGAAGAAATCATAAGTAGCCGGAAGTGTGTGTCAGTCTGGGTGGATGAGTGCTCAATTATTATCCTCTACAATGAGATTGTTCTCATCACATATGAAACGCATTAGAAGTCGAAGTCGGGTTCTTGAGAAGTTGTTCGTGAGAATGTTTTTCAACCACTGTAATTTGAGTGACACTGTTGGAGTTTGGAAATGCCAGGAGAGGATAAACGGACATTTTGTGGCATAGTGAATTGAATCTCCTTTTTCTCCGCACGAGCAGTTGACATGTGTTCGAAGATTGAAGCGAAGAAGGTATGAGAGGAAAGGCCCGTGTCCTGTAACGAACATTATCTCTTCTCTATTCCATCCTACTGGCTTGTTTGAGACCTTAGGCACTATATCGCGTGTACTGCGGCCAGTTTCTCCGTTATCCCAGTTGTCTTGCCAGATGCTTAAAGCAGCCGACTTAATCTCAGCTTTCAGGTAGGAAAGTGGCTTAGGTATAAGGAAAGGGTCGCCTTTTGTGATGGCTTCTTTGGCTAATTGGTCTGCGCATTCGTTGCCTAAATAATCGACGTGGGCTTTAAGCCATCTCAGGTGAATGTGTTTATGGGAGAGCAAAAGGGTTTGGATTTCTCGAACTATACTATGGTGGGATTTAGGATTAAGTATGGCCATCAAACTTGACAAACTGTCTGTCCAAATTTTGATCGGTCTATGAAGGGAAGAAGCTGCTTCAATTGCCATTCTAATTGCGAGGATTTCAGCTTGGAAAAACCGAATTGCTGCGATCAAGTTTACTTTGCCATGAGGCAATTATTCCATAGTTTTCCAGAATGCAATATGCGCTTCCTGTACCTTCGTCCGTTTTAGGTCCATCAGTATATATAGCCTTGACTCCTGAGTCTATGTGATTTTCTGCAAATGAAATTTGACTGTGGAGAAGAAAATTGGGAGGGGTGAATATGAATTCCACTGCTTTTGCTCTCGTAATCTGTAATAGTTTATGGACACCATATTTTTTGAATGATTTAAAATTATGTCGAATTTTTACTACTCGATAATTTTCTGAGTTTTTCGAAAAGGGGGTTCGTGAACCCTGCGTGCTTCTCAATTATTCACTTTTCCCTAGCACTTACTTATTTTTTTTCCAAAGTAAAGTACAATTGGACTAAAAATAAAATAAGAAATTATGATAATTATTCTTATATAAAAATGATTACTTTGTCAGATTGTACTTGTAATTATCTGATTATCCAAGAAACTTTCCTGAATATTTTTTCTACTAATAACTAAATAACTACATTTAACAGAATGGTGAATTCTATATAACTTTTTTGCAAATGATTTATATCTATACATAGTATAAAATGAAGTCCCCTGAAAGCGTCTGGTATGTGTGAACGCTTAAAACTCCAGTAATACTAAACTGATATTGGAGATATTTGTACCATTTTGTAGGGCATTTATCGAGGAAGGTTTTAGTATATTAAACATGTATCAAAATGAAAAAAGGAGTTTAATAATTTCGATTTTAATAATTATTTTCCTACCACGATCCGGGCCTGCGCAATGTAGCAGTATCTGTGCTTCGCGTATGAGCGGAATTCATGTCTGTTTAAATCTCCCCTTAAAGTTTCCGTACGTGTAAACATTTATAAGTCGAGAAATACAAAATGTTTATTGGAGATATTTGTACCATTCTGTAGGGCATTTATCGACACTTTTCAAAATCAAAAAGTGAGTTAAATAATTAAATCCAACCTCGATCCGCACATGCGTAAATTACCATCCTCGATCCGCGCATGCGTAAATTACCATCCTCAATCCGCGCATGCGTAAATTACCATCCTCGATCCGCGCATGCGTAAATTACCATCCTCAATCCGCGCATGCGTAAATTACCATCCTCAATCCGCGCATGCGTAAAATAGCAGGATCTGTGCTTTGCGTTTCATCTACGCATGCGCGAAATGGCAGGAGCTGTGCTTTGCGTTTCATCCACGCATGCGCGAAATGGCAGGAGCTGTGCTTTGCGTATGCGCTGAATTTATGTTTGTTACATGGGTCCATGTATGTATAGAACAGATAAACGCGTGCGGAGCCGTGGGTACAACGGCTAGTTGATTTATATTTATGAAATTTTCTATACATATACAGACTTGCCAACTCTCCGCTTTTGGCGGGAGTCTCCAGCTTTTCAACAATTTCTCCCGATTCTCACCGATTTCCTCCCGCTTTTTAGTATTTTCGAGAAATCGGAATAAATAAATAGTAATAATAATAATTTTAAAAAAGCAGTAAGAGAAAGTTGAAAGAAAAATCCAGCGCTTGCCGCGACCACATTCTCTTCAAATTTCGAATGCGTGACGTCATTCCGCTACGGGTTCTTCATCAGCTCTTTGCCGCGGTATCATGTCCAGGCTTGTTGACTAGTGATTATCGGCATTGGTTTATGTATGGAAGAGTGACGACTAAAAAAAATGCCTTTTAAAAAACTTATCAGATTATTTTAAAACCCAGCTAAGTAATTTTTAAAAATCAATACATTTTTATTTATTTTGTAAAAAAAATAAAATTTTGTGAAAAATTTAGCCAAAATAAAAAATTGTCTCACTAGGCCCCCTCCACCTTATTTGTTCATGAGTTAAATAAAGTAAATTTTGGCCCTTTGCACATTTGTGATCGTGTATGTATAATTGAAAACGTCTCCCTCTTTTTCAAACCTGGAAGTTGGCAGTTCTGCATATATCTTGGAATATAACTATATCAAATATCGAAAAAAATATATCTTTTAAACTAAATACATTTATTTAAAAAATTAAACACTCTAATGAACAAAATCAAATGCTCCATCCGTCATAATTTTTAATTTGTTCACTTAATTTTTCCTTTTTATCACTTTAAAATGCATTTCGAAAAAAACTGTGAAATCTTGTAATTTCTTTTTAAAAATAATTTTCAGGAAATATTTTCATGCATAAGTACTGTATTTTCATTCAAATGTCGTGTTTTCTTTAACTAAAATTGACTTTTACTTATCTAAACGAAATCGAAATCTAAAATGGATACTTAGATTTGCTTCAGAGCGTAACAGAAATAGTTGCTATAAATCTTTAACAATTTCCTCAAAAATCAAGAAGGATGGAACATTTCAAAAACCAAAAAAAAACATCGCTTTAAGAAAAAGTTATTTAAACATACTTATTCCTTTGAACTCATTTTTATTTTATTGAACAACACATAATTTAATATTATTTCATTCGCATACAAGAATATATTTTGTAAATTCCGTGGAGTTTTTTCCCCTAATTTCGAGGTATAAGAAATAATTCAAATACAAAATATTTTATCCTATTTAGCCTTAAAATTTTATTTATTCAAATTTTCAGATCCCCCTTATTTCTGAACATCGTGTATTACATTTTAATTATACATACTTTAAATATTTCAACAAACATTCCTTGCTTTGGCACAAAATCTTGGCACGCATTTCATAAAGGCTGAATTTAGAATATGACATTTGAAGGTTTATGTCATTAATTCAAAGGCGAATTTTGATTTGCTTGAATTCGGAAAATAATTTTTGTCCTACGCTTTATATTCTCAAGTTAAATAAAATTAATTGATGAAAATGGATCCAGCCTTTATTTAACACTATCACTGAATTAATTTCAATAGTAACATCAATCAACTCGAAATGATACGAATCTTTAATGATCTGATAAAATTCAAATTCAGCTTTCGTTTTCATTCCCAAGGATAAAACAAAGAATTGTTGAATACCTGCTTGTGAAATCACCCATTTACATTCACTTGAAGGAAATTAAGTTTTATTTGTCATTATTTTTTTCTAAACAAAACGGAGCATTTGTAGCAACGTCTAACAAAAACTTTGTGAAGGGTTCACAATGATGACAGCATAATCTGAGAAAATGGAAAAAAAAGAGCAATGAGCTACTACTGGTGTTAATTTTACAAATAAAGTCAATATTTCATATTTTTTAAAAAAATTTAATCCGACACTTTCATGTTATTAAATAATTATTTCTACTGTTCAGCAACGGATTCCGAGACTACCACTTTTGGACGATTTTACACCGGAAAGGGGTGTCAGGCAATGAGTTATATAATCGCATTTTCGGAGTTCTTTGTTAGATCACGCTCATTAAAATGTAAACATCACCCTTCCATTCTTCACTTTCCCCCTATTTTGATGAAAATAACTCCTCCCGGCGCATGCGCGAAAACGCGGAGGTTTCTGAATCCGTTGCTAAACAATATTTAGCTAAACCGAAAAAAAAATTTGGACTGCTTTTCATAAGAATAGAATGAAAAATTGGTCGATAGATTTATAAGAACATTATAATATTCCTTTAATAGTTTTTTTTTCTTGTTTTGCTAGGTAAAAATCAAATATTAAAACAGCAAGGTGTCAAAGGTAATAAATCTTGTAATTAAAATAAATTTAGGTGCATTAAATTTGTTATATCATTAGCCATTCATTTCCAGCTGAAGCGGGAGATGAAAAGACCCTGAGCCTATGTCCAAAGACCCCACACACACACATACACACACAATGGCGAATTTGAAATAAGGGAAATCGAAAAAGAAAACAATGAACTGTATAAAGGAAATCAAGTATTTTAATGTGAGAACAACTCCGTATTCTGCTACTGACAGTATTTATTTAAAATTTAAAATTAACCAAAAAAATATAGTAATAAATAATTCACATCAATTAAATTTTTACTGAAAAATTTAAATTAATATGGAAAATTAATGTTTAAAAATTTAAAAGAAGAAAATTTAAAAATTGATTGCACGGATTTCGGGTTGGATGTTCTCAGAAAAGTAGTTAAAAAAATATTGTGTGCTAGGAAACCTATCTATGTATAACTCGCCCGAGACAGAAAACTTATGGCCTAATAGATTGGGGAAATTAGTTTGCGCATAAAATTGATTGGCATTTATTATCTAGTTTTCTTTGTTCTTCTAGGGCATATTAAATAATAGAATAACGACCTTTCAAGGAAATGTCAGAAACAATTTTACACAGCCTACAGGTTACGCTGCAAGATCTTTTGGCAAATTTTTCAATAAATACTTTTCCTACGTACAACGCTCTCATTCTTTATCAGCTCTGAATTATCTAGGAAATCTGCAAAGTTGTATAAAAAAATTGCAGCCTTTCAACGAAAAGTGGTGTACTGGATTTGTAATGCTATAGTTTGATAATTAATATAAATAATAATATGTTTATAATGAATAAAAAGAGTAATTAAAATTTACTAATGTGGTTTACTTACCTTAAAGTAAGAAGAATACATGTGTGTATATGGATGCAAGTGTATGGATATACGGATCGATTAATGAAATTATTTCATTAAAACGCAGTATACTCATTCTATAATACAGTAGACTCCGCTTAATGCCATCACTTCAGGACTTTAGTATTTTGATAGCATTAACCGATTGATAACAATAACCGAGTTAGGTAAAATCGACTATATTTTTTATCACATTTGGGGAGAAGACACAAAAAGGGAAAAAAAAAACAATTACCTCAGTACTATCTATAAATTATTTCAAAAATAACAATTAAAAAATCCATTAATTGTTGCTTGACGACAATTAGTCTTTAACAGTTCATTTATATAAATTTTAAAAAACAATAATTATAAATATTGTTTTTTTAAAATTTGTTGAACGCTGCACGCCTCGTTTCAAAATATCAAGTGTGTCTCATTTTGGCGTTCGTTGGAGGGTTTTCTTCAACACATTCGTCCCCATCGGAATCATCAACTTTTATTGCTTGGTCTTGCTCATAAACAGCTTGACAAATTTTCAAGTCTGTTAGTGTGGCAATGATGCTCCGTTTCCGACCTGGGCCGGTTCCCTCCGCCTTAGGCGATCTGGTGAGACCGGGGTCCCCCAGTCCAACCATATCGACACCGTGCTTAGCGCGGACGCCTGATTAACATGGAGAGACGGAGGACAGAGCTCCCAACCTCACGCCGTCCGACAGCCTCGCCCTCCTAGCAGCTGGATTACAAGACCACGCCACTGGTCTCGGGCCTGTTAGTGTGGCAGCTACTGGAATGTCCTCGTCAATGGACATCCACTCTTTATACTCTTCCTTTTGCATATCTTCAGGAGGTTCAATGAAAATTACCGACGGTCACGTCCCTGCCTGTTAAACGGACGACCTTCAAAGAGAGGTCATGAAAAATAAACCCCGAAATCTTTGGAATGTGTGGGAGGAATTGACACCAGATGCTTCCTTACAAGTGGAGCGAGAAATTCTACGAACGTCAATCGTTAACGCTGGTTGAATTTGAGGGATAGGTCAATTCTCTACTTCAAAACTGATAACATTAAACGATGAAGTGATCACACTAAACGAATAATTTTGTGTACATTTGAATACGTTGGTTCGGGACCAGAGGGTTTTGATAATATATAATGCGAATGATAACATTAACCGCGATCACATTAAGTGGAGTCTACTGTAGTTAAAAACTTGCCTGAATATTCCTTCAAAATAGAATGTAAAGTGTGGAATTTTCCATTTAATAATCTGTCCCTCATTATGGGGATGTGCACAATATCTTCTTTTTTATATTCTCTGCTGTTTGTTCTGTACATAGCAAAATACAAGCAAATTTTTTCTTATCAATCATTTTATTCATCATAGTGTGATAAGGCAGCATGCAGACGACTATTTTGAGCATCTCTACGACAATTAATCGATTGTATACTCTCCCATGTCAAGTAAACAGTTTAGTAGAGGCAAAATCCCTCTTACTCGACTAAACAACACACCACTCGACTAACTATTTAACACAATTCGACTAAACTATTTAATCGAGGAAGGCATCACATATATTGTTTCGCAACGGATTCCGAAACCCTCCGCGCTTTTGCGCATGCGCCGGGCGGAGTTATTTTCATCAAAATAGAAGGAGAGGGGAAGAATGGAAGGGGAGATGTTTACCTTTTACTTAGCGTGATCTAACAAAAAATTCCAGAAATGCGCTTATATGGCTCATTGCCTAACACCCCTTTCCGGTGTAAAATCGTCCAAAAGTGATGGTTTCGGAATCCGTTGCTAAACAGTAGGATGCCCAGCCTTAGGGACCGAATGATCACAGGCTCGAGATCCGGCTCCACCAAAGATCCGCAGCGTATGTGAACCTGATACTCCTAAAATCTGGCATCGAAGGTCAAATATCATGTTGGTACACCGTGAAAATTCAGAGAGTGGAGTATCAGTCAGATATCTTCTTCAAGTGACCACGGTTCAAAATAACGTTGTCTGGGCTAAAATGGCCCTTGTATAGCGTCAAAATGGGATGTTAATTCAACAAAACTCAACTTCATTTTATGCAAGTCAGTAATTTGCAATTCCAATAAACAGTCACATAGTGAATACAAAATTCTTTATCTCCCCATCCATTTTATATGCATTAGAATCATATCAAGAACTATTTAACACAGCCGTAATGATTTAAATGACCGGATTAGACGGGACATTCCCAGTTTACAGACGTTTGTCCCGGCTCGTAAAAAAATGCCCATATTTGTCCCTATTTTAAATGAAACGTCCCTGATTGCCACAGTTTTTACATGAGAAAAAAAATATTTTATACTAAACAAGTAAAAGAAAAATTAAGGAGGTATAATTTTAAAAATTAATTTTCTGAAGAATCCTTCCCATCTTTCACATTACAAAAAATATTGTAATCCTAATAAAAGGTGTGCCCAAATGATAAGGAGACTACAGTTATGTGTAAAGAAATTTTTATAACAGTATTCTAATTACAGTTCATGTGGAACAGTACAACTATAAATAATCGCCAAACTATAAATAATCCCAACGCGCAGGAAGTGAGTGGGTGGCTTCAGTATAGAAACTCCTGTGTTGCTGACGGATCCAGTTTTCCACGGTGTCCTTCACTTCCTTGTCACAGGTGAACCAGAAGCTTGGGCACCCACTGTGCACAAACTTCGCCATAACCAAGCTTTTTGTGGACTATGTGATGCACAGTTTCTTTGCTTATCGACAGCTCAACAGCAATTTCACGTGTGGTGATCCGACGATTCTGCTGCATGAGCTCATCCACAGACGAAATCATGGCACTGTTGATCATAGCGTGGGCCTGCCCAGGGCGTGGTAAGTCCTTGATGTTTACGCGTCACGCCTCATAACGCTGAGACCACCAGAATATCGTGCATCGTGCGAGACACTGCTCTCCATACGCTTCTTTCATACAGCGATAAATTTGTGAAGCATGCTCCCCTTCTGCGCGAAGAAATTGGATAACTGCTCTTTGTGCTGATCTGGAGGAATCCATCACGCAACGAACTGCGGAAACAACTCTCCAGAAATGAGGATATTGATGCGAAGACTTTAACTACGCAGGTGCAATTGGGAATACCACCACGCCATCTATCGGCTAGCACACTAATTCACTGGGGTTTGATTCAACGCCGATACAGCTAAGGTCTCCTTTTCATTTGGGCACACCTTATATAACCATTATGAGTGAAACAATCTTAAGAAACAACTGAAGTATTCTGCCCTTGCCATTTTCGTATTCTTCACAAACTGACGGATTTTGCGTTTGGCATCGTCGTATAGTGAAGATAATCGAGAATGCATTTGTGGAATATTATCTCTTCCCGTTGACCGGTTCCACCCGAAATTCTACACTGATCTACAGATTTAGTGTAAAGATTTAGATTGTTTCGTTTTTGAGTTATCATGTTCACATTTCACCCAAAGTTTGATAGAAATCTATAATTTTGTTGTAAAGACCACATACCAAATTTTATCTTTCTAGCTCACTCCATTTTTACTTTCTCGTATACGAAGTATACAAAGAGAAAATATTGTAATCGTCAAAAAATTCGAACTCGAGATTTTGACGGATCTCCACGTTTTAGACCTCCCCGAGTCCGAAAAACACAATTTTGGAATTATGTGTGTCTGTGAACACGATAACTCGAAAACTATTAGAGCTACGAGGATGAAATTTGGTATGTGGTCTTTGAACATAATTTGTAGGTTTCTATCAAATTTTGGACAAAATCCGTCAACGGAAAGTCTGTCTATTTGTATGTCCGCGGTCATGTGAACGCTATAACTCAAAAACTTGAATAGCTAAATGGATAAAATTTGGTACACAGTTTTATCGTTATGAATGTAGGTCCGTATAAAAGTTTGGACCAAATCCGTCAAAAAGAGGCATTCAAATTGCATATTCAATTTCTTTTAATCCGATTCTCATGCGCATGCGTATTGGTAGCAATCTGTTATTGTTGTAAATTTTATTTACAACAATAAATAATGTTTTCAAGCATCAATTGTTAACATTTTTTTTATTGTTGTAAATCAAACCGATCTCATTATTTCAGCAAATCTTTTATTCACGCGCTTTTGCAATTGTTACGGTTGTGGTAGTATAAATTGTTTTCTTGGGAATTCAATTCCAAAGCAGAATTTTCGCTTTAGTATTCATTGCACTGCCTATTTTATCGCGCCTGCTTCAAAGTAATATTTTTTTGAAACGTGGCAACAGATATTTGATTTCAGGTTTGTTTGTTTTTTTGTTTTACTTTCTCGTATACGAAGTATACAAAGAGAAAGTATTGTAATCGTCAAAAAGAATTCGAACTCGAGATTTTGACGAATCTCCACTTAGAAAGTATACGAGAAAGTTTAGGGGAGACCACTCCCGCTGGTTGAGTCATCGGGTTCACAGCCCAGCAAACATAATTACAGAGATGATTTTTTTCGTACAAGTGAAGTGTACAGCTTGAAGATTCATCAAAATCTCGATGTTGAATTTTTTGACGATTACGATACTTTCTTTTTTTATACTTAACTAACCGCCTTTGTCTACCAGCTGCTCGCTCGTAATATTAATAGCCTGTGGCTATGCTTGGAACTTGGCGAAATAGATTCACGAATTGGCGGTTTGAGGGACTCTGCCAAAGTTTTATTTCGCAATGTATCTCGAAAATGGAGGGTGGTGGGTGACAGGCGACCCTTGATGATATATCTAGACGTCATAAGCTCCCATATGAAATGAAAAATGGTCGAAACAGGTCCAGTAGTTGGGGCTAGGAGACTGGTCCTCTGTTTTGTCAATAATTTTAAATATAATAATTGGCAAAACAGAGGACTAGAGAAAGTAAACATTCAATAGATATTGAAGAATTTTTATAATGATCTGAAAATGTTGGTGCTTCTTTTAATAGCAATCAGAGTCAATTATTGACAGACTGTCCACCATGTTTCTTTAGGAATTTCAAGTCACAAATTTATTTTATGTTCATCAAATTCTGTATCGAAACTAAGACATTAGAGAAAGAAACAGAGTCTTGGGATTTGAACGATGAGTTTCAAACAATTTGTTCATTTGTTGCAGGTGACCTTCAGTCTGACCTCTTAAACATGACCTGCGAAGAAAGTGAAGGGTAGAGATCATTACACGATAGGAATCCATTACGAAAATGAATAGTAATGAAGCTAGAGGTAGTCCGTAATAGACCTTTTCTTTCATACTGGCGAAAACAGTGTTCTTCAGTGAATGACGTTCATTTTAAAAACATATTTGTTTTTATGGACAGTAAATGCAATAAAAATCCACTCAGATCTTAAAAACAAGTTTTTTAGGTGTTTTTCTACGCATTTCTTGGAAATTCTAAGGTGCAGGTTAAACATTCTTCTGAGAATTATTGTCAACAGCTCGTTTCAGTTTCGTTTACTTCAAAGTGACCACATCTTCAGAATTTTAATCCGGGTCATTTTATACATTACAGTGTTGATACCTGAAGCCACAGCAAAAAACTAAAAGTTGGGAGTTTGGTGGCAAATCTAGGATTTTTAGCCACTTTACTGTTGACATAATGATAGCACCAAAATATTCAAAATGTTAGTTAATAGCATTCAAAGAAATAAGGATACTGAATTACCACTCAGACAGAATAAATATAATGTTTAGTCAAGATTTGGGGGAGGATTCTTTCGGAAAACTCTTTTTAGAAAGACTTTTGAATCTGAATACTTTTACTATCTCGCATACGAAGAGCAAAGAGCAAGCATTGTAATTGTCGACCAAATTCGGCAGTAAGATTTTGATGAATGTCCACATTTTAGATCTCCTCGAGTCCATAAAACGTACATTTGGTATTACGTCTCTCTGAGAACATGATAACCCCAATAAAAGATATATGAATGAAATTTGGTTCGCGATCTTTATACTAAAATTTTAGATTTCTATCAAACTTTGGAACAAATCCATTTATGGGATCTGTCTATCCAACCGTGTGAATGTGACTACAACTCAAAGATCAGAGACGCAACCAGCTGGATAAATGGAATGAAGCATACTGTTTTATTACTAAAATTGTAGGTCTGTATCAAATTTAGACCATATCCATCAACGAATTGACTGTCTTTTGATTTGTATATGCGTCCGTAAGTGAACGTGATAACTCAAACACGCAACAAGCTAGTTGATTAAATTTTAGAACATTATCTCTAAGCCAAAATTGTAGATTTATTGTATCGCAACGGATTCGAAAACCTTCCACGCTTTTGCGCATGCGCCGGGCGGAGTTATTTTCATCAAAATAGGGGGAAAGTGAAGAATGGAAGGGTGGTGTTTACATTTTACTGAGCGTGATCTAACAAAGAACTCCGGAAATGCGCTCATATAACACCCCTTTCCGGAGTAAAATCGTCCAAAAGAGGTAGTCTCGGAATCCGTGGTCAGATTATGTGTCAAGCTTTAAATTAAATCCATCAACTCGGGACAGTATATTTGTAACCTATAAAATTAACAAAAAAAAATTCTTCATCTTTTTACTCAGTTTTTCAGTTTTTTACTGTGGGAGATATAAATGGTTCAAATTTGTTTCCTTTTCTTATACGTGTGATTACGTATGAATTATATGATGAGATCAATCCCAAATATTTGAATTCTTCAAGAAATTTTACATATAATTTTACAAACTCATATCTAACTCTGGTTATTTTTCTACTCACTATAGTAGCTCTGGCATCAAATAATATGAACTTAACTCAATATGACAGAAAATCCTAAAAATTTAGATAGCTGATTTTAAATGATTTAACGGTTTTGAAATTTCAGCAAAACACATATATTGTCAATAAACAGTTTAGTAATTTTCTGCAAGAAACTATACAGATATCCAAGAAGAAAATGGATAGAATTTGAAGCACAAATTACTCGCATTATTCCGTAAG
>BGPR01030100.1:0-16635 GCA_013235015.1 Araneus ventricosus
CCCCCCCCCCCCCCCCCCCCCCCCCCCCCCCCCCCCCCCCCCCCCCGAGAGTAATGAAATTGGCCTCAAATTTTCGCGAGATCTTTATTTATCAACTAGTTTAGTACCCCGTCCAAAAATTTTCCCCGATGGGGGGCAGCCGCCCCCTCCCCTGTTCCCCCTCTGGTACCACTCCTGTTCGTCGACCAGATTATTCGCCAGGAATATAATATCAATTGAATCTCTTATGCATAATTTGATATTCATGGTTCTCCTAACAATTTTAGATTTCAAATTGTAATAGACATTTAACCCACGTCCTTTCAGTAGCTTTGCACCTGTTCTGTTCGTTGTCTGCATGAACGTCCCTAATAGAGTGGAATGACTGGCTGTGTCATGCAACATCAAATTGCACATTGTCGGCATAAACTTCACTCTTATTCATCTTGAAAAATATGCATTTGATTTTAATTTTAAAATGGCGCGGCACATTTTACTTCCAGCAGCATGTTAACTGGATGAAAATATCCTGATTAAAACATAGTATTAAACATTAAGATATTATCTTATCTCTCAACAATGGAAGAGAGACATGCAAATAAATATTTGTTTAAACAATGAAAAAAGGTTTGAATTTCATTGCAACAATGAAAAGTATTGTTGTAAATTATACCAAAAATACTTTTTTTGAATTTATTAAAATTAGAAAAAAAATCGTACGGCAACTTAATTGATATCATTGAAAATTTAATTGTTTGCACTTTCAGATGGCGTAAAAATAATTTTTGTGTTGTAATATTTTCGGGAGTTATGAAGGTAAAACGCTAAAATTTCGTTTAATTTGTAATTAATTAAATTTCTAATTAAAATTTCAGGAAAAAAGGGCTCCGAGGTGCACATTCTCACTCTTCAAAGTATGCTTTTGTCAAATTTGGTAGCTCTAGGTCCAGTGGTCTGCCCTGTAGAGCGCCAACACACAGATACACACACACAGATACACACACACAGATACACACACACAGATACACACACACATACGCACACACGCAGACACACACTCACACAGATACACACACACATACGTACACACGTAGACACACACTCACACAGAGAGACACACACACATTCTCCTTTATTAGTAGTAGAGATTCCGTCTAGATTCAATGCAAACATTTGGCATCTATTTAAAATGACCAGCAGACTGAGAAAATGGTCCAAGCAAGAATTGTGATCAATAATTCATTGTTTGAGGTCTAAAGGAATGCCGCCATCTGAAATCCATCGTAAAATTAGTCTTCATTCATTCAACTACGACTCATGACTCCAGGAACGAAAATCTCTGGTGTGCAGTTTGGATGGTTGAGCGTAGAATCTTTATTGATCCAAGAGAAAACAAAAATTTACTGAGTAATGTCAAAATATAAACACATTACATTACATTACACCACCTGCATCCCCGTGTTTAGAGCCATTTGGCTCCTTTCCGGTTTGGATGGATGGAGGTCAATTTTATTTTTTTCAGGAAGAACAAAAACAAATAATAATTAAAAAGAAACATACACTGGACAGAACGACATAGAAAACAAAACAAAATAGAAGAAAATAAAAATACGCGAAAAAGAAGAGTCATAAGTAGCCGGAATTGTGTGTCAGTCTGGGTGGATGGTGCTCAATGATTATCCTCTACAATGAGATTGTTCTCATCACATATGAACCTCATTAGGAGTCGAAGTCGGGTTCTTGACAAGTTATTCGTGAGAATGTTTTCAGCCACTGTAATTGAAGTGACACTGTAGGAGTTTGGAAATGCCAGGAGAGGGTAAACCGACATTTTGTGGCATAGTGCATTGGTTCTCCTTTTTCTCCACACGAGCAGTTGTCATGTGTTCGAAGATTGAAGCGATGAAGGTATGTAGGTATGAATGGAACACAGAAGCCTGTAACATGAGTTACATTGCTGGCTTCACAGAACCGACCTCGTTACAGCTATTGAGGTCGTTTCCGCTAGTTATTCTTGATGTGATTAAAGGATAAGATAACATTGAGTTGAAATGCTGATGCAGTCTCACCATAAGACTTGAGGCCGGTATCTTCCTAATGGTAAGATGCAAAAATGGGAAATGAGTAGTAAGAATTAGCGAATACATTGGAAATAAAAGTAAGAACTTATTGCTATAAATTGAGGGGAGCAAAGTTGTTACAAAACGCACCTATGGCGAAAAATAACACGAGTTTAAAACTGGTGCAGTACTGGTGTTATGACTGTACAACATGTAAGAAAGCGTTGTCATAATTTTCAGAATGGAAGAATTTGTGATTTGGATTGAAGAAAGAATTGAACGACGTTCAACTTCAACGAGTCATGTTGATGACGTTGATTCAGCGATGAAGGAAAACACGGAATTGGCTCTTTATCAATTATTGGAACAATTTTATCTTCCTTATGGCTCAGTGTGGGATATTTTTTATCAGCTTCTAGGCTGTGGAAAAGTTAGTAGTAGGTGGCTTCCAAGCAATCCATCAACTATTATAGTCCAAGACAACTCAAGAATGTTATACAGTGGAAGCTATGGATGGTATTCTTCCGCCAAATCTGCAATTATTCTAATGTATTCTAAAAGTAATTGACATATTTCAACAGAATTTTGCTTTAAATAACAAAAACCGATATTCTCTGCAATAAAAATCTATTTTCAAAACGTGTGTTATTTAATTTCTAAAATGTTTTTTTCTCGCCTTTTGTCGGAAATGACGAGGACCAAGATGCTTTTTTCTCTGTCTCTTCGGATCTCACATTTGGCAAATAATCCCTCTTGGTGTTGGCAGCATGTAACACAGCATATTATTTTTTGCATTTTATATGTTTGGCTCAATCTGTTTAGCTATAAAAACTAAATGTTAGACTCGAGATTTAATGGATTCATTTGTGCCCAAGTTTATCCAAAAAATATTTGCATACAATGAAAAATATTATAATAGTGCTAAGAAAAATATTTAAAATAGAATATGAAGCTTTCGGCTATGCTGTATAATATAAAACATTCAATGTACATACCTTAACTTCTCAAAACTCCGTATTAGAAGAGTGGAAAAAAAGTTCTACTGAATATATAATTTAAAATTTGAGTTGTAATTCGACTATTATTCGAGCATTATTCATTGTAAATATTTTAATTTTATTTTATTAAATTTCCTTTTAATTATTAAAAAATTTACGCATCCTTTATTTCAAGATAACAACATGAAAGCATGGTTGGTGTAATCAATTCTTTTTTTTTTTTTTGCACAGAATCTTCTGCTGTATACAATTTTAAATATAGTGTCAACTGTCTACTATTGATATTTCTCAGACTTCCTTTAATTAATAATGCACAAATTATGTACTTAAAAAACAATGTAATAGTAAAAAAAAATCGATCCAAGCAACTTTCTCTTTTTGCTTTGAGAACGAAACGTTGGCGCACACGAAGCAAAGAAAATCTACTTCTGGTTGTTGGCGAATTCTAATAGGAAGCAACCCTAAAACGCGTAGAAACACCAACTACGTCATACATCGGTGCAGCGCCGGAAGCATAGAGTAATCTCTGTTAGTTTCTTGGCCTGTATTTGAGTATAGTCAATCTGAAAATTTATGAATTTAAGAACTTATTTGAATTTCATAATCTTGCATGTATATTTCATAAAATTTATTTTTAACATCCCCTAGCAGAAAAAGAACCGAACAAATAAACTACATAATTTTTTGCTATTTTATTTCACACCATAAATTTGGTCCTGTAATTACGACTGTAGATTCATGTAATATTTTAGGTGAAGCTATTACAGTTAAAGAAGCTTCATTTTCCTGGGCATCTGATTCAGACTGTGTGCTGAAGGATATTGATTTGCATGTTCCTGTAGGCAAGCTGATTGCTGTTGTTGGACCTGTTGGCTCTGGAAAATCGTCCTTGCTCTCTGCCTTGTTAGGGGAATTATACAAGAGGAGTGGGTCAGTGGATTTAAAGGTCAGTGAATAAAATCATATCTTTTCTACTATTGTGAGGCAACGTTGTGTCTAATCGCTGTGGTTTAACGTGTTTGCCAATGGGAAATCAATATCATACAAAGAAAGCCAAAAAAACAAATATAACTCAGAGGTAATCGAATAAACCAAAAAGCAAACAAGGAATCCATTCTAGTCCATTTTTTCAAGGGCTAAGAACTTTATTCAAAATGGATTCAAAATAATAATTGGGAACTTTTTCTGAAAGAAGCTAGTATTACGTCAAACATAGCTTCTCGAGCCCGAAATTTCCCAAACAAAAACCTGAAAAAAAGAAAAAAAAACCAACAAAACGCTAATAAGATTGATTAAAATTATCAGCCATCTGGCTATATAAAAATTAGCCTTCATAAATAAAAACTTACCCTATGCCCATCGTTGAGAAAAAAGAGAAAGTTTTTCACGTAATCACAAACCCACGCTAACTTTCTTTTAAAAGGAGGTATTATCAAATCATTATTGAAGAAAGCACTAGTCCCATGGCGCCATCTATATTCGAAGAAACAAAACAGAAGAAGTAAAAACAGGATTTTTTTTAGGGAATGGAATCAATTTAGACATAGTAACAATAGGACATAGAATGGTGGTATTTCAAGTCGTCCCGTCCACAAAAAATCACCCTCCTATGAAGACTAAAAGTGATGATCAGCTTCTTCTACGATGTCGAAGGACCTCTACCCATCGACTGGGTGGAACAAGGAGAAACAGTTAATGCTGAGCAGTGCTATAACTTGTTACTAAGGCCTAAAAAGACTAGCAAAGGCAATCGCAAAGGCTGGAAAGGGATACTGCTGCTCTAGGACAGAGGTCCTCAACCTGTGGTACGTGTACCTTCGGGGGTACGCGAAGGACCATTTAGGGGTACGCGAAATCAAAGTTGTTAATGGCGTAAGCAAGAAAATATAAGGGATCAAAGAAGTTAGAGAATATTGTTTCGCCATGTGAATACTTACTATTTAATAAATATGCCATTTGAATAGTCGATTATTACAAAGTGTAATTTTTAGCTATCCTTATAAGTTAAAACGAAATAATTACAATAATGTTTTCATTTTCTTTGGAGTTGAACTAATACTGTTGTAAAAATGGAATAAAATGTAAAACCAAAATTAAGTTCTACAAATGTTAATATTTCGAGTAATTTCACTTTGAAGTTAACCTTAACATTATTGATAAAAACTTATTTGCATAGACGGTTGGTTACGGGGGGGGGGGATTGGATATGTTAATAGGGGTGCGCGAAAATAAAAAGAATAATCAAGGGGTACGCTAGGGGAAAAGTTGGGAACCCCTGGTCTAGGCCGATGCTTTGTCATATCAAAATTTCATTGGAAAGTCCACAAACATCCTCTGTACTCTCCTGATATCTCTCCATTGTGACTCTTGATATCTTTTGCCCCCTTCATTTTTCATGGATTTTTATCCCAGCAAGATGAAGGGTTTACCTGCAACAAGAAAGTGTGGTACACTGTGAAAAGCTTGATCCGTCAGCCAACCAGAAGTTCTTAAGTTGAAACTGTCCTTTTCCTTCTTAAGTGTGGTAAAGGGATGTCCAGGATCATAGTATCAGTGTCACATGAAATGTATCTAAAATATTCTTTAGGTTCAATTGTAGACTCCTTTTAAATAGGATGGTTATTTACTTACTGACACAAGTTGCTTTAATACAAAATTCTCATTAGTGCAATCAAATTTTTGCAGTGTTTGCGTTCAACTATCATTGGGTTGTTTCTGCATAACTCATTATTATGTTAATTAAATGGAGGTTACTTTGCAGGATTAATGGGTAAAAATTTATCATTCACAATCAAGACTTGATCGGTATCAGAATAACTTACGAGGTTTGCCTCTTAAATATATCTTCAAAAAGCACATTAATACAGTTGAAGGCATGGACATAAATTTAACTAGACTATAGTAAAACTAGAAAATCACCCGTCATGGTATGGCGGGTGCAAATTGCCTCTTCATTCGAGAGATTTCCCGTCAAATTTGACGTGTTTAAATAGATATATACGAAAGAGAAATGTTTAACATTGATTGAAAACAAATAAAATAAACATATGTTTTATGACAGGAAATATTTTTTTATTTACATATTTCTTTTCAAAAAACCTCTTGGTAAAAAACATTCCGTGTGAAGTATTTTTCGTTGTTTAACAATTTTATTATAATTCAATAACCATGAAATTCTCAGCTTGTCAAACGTAAGTCAAAAGTTAAAATTTCAAAGTAATTCTTTTTTCGAAATTCTAATCAAAACAAAGCACTTCTGTGCTTGTCAAACGTTGCCAAAAATATTATCAAATTATATAATCACGATTGCAATCAATAATCAGATGCATCGTGGCGTCCAAACTATATCACGCGCATGATATACCATTGACGTAATTTACTACTTTCTATTAAAAAACAGAAAATAATTTGAAATATATGATTAATATAATTTAAACTTTCTCGGGGACTATTGATTATAGCGAGATAAATTTTATATCAAACGACAGCAAATTTTATTTCACTATTTTAGAGCTATTACATTTGAAATTAGAACGACAAATACTCTTTTAAATTTAAAGTTACTGAAATTCAAGTGATCTAACAATGAAATAATGCTGTTTAACTTCTCGCAATGCTATGGCGCGAGTTTTATTGTTGGTGACGTCAGAGCGTTACCGAGAGACAGATCTGGGCTATTATACTAGTGATTATATCGTTTAATTTCTGTTTCCTGAACTCAGAATAGTAATTCAGGAAATTTGTAATTATTGAACTTTTCATGCGTGCAAGAGAACGTGAAGACATGGCAAAGAGTCGTAAATAATTATGTTATTAATTAATGTTTTCTGTTAGTGAGTTATTTCCCTTTTATTTTCAGGGTAGTATAGCGTATGTGCCTCAGGTCACGTGGGTTCTTAATAGGTCTCTGAAAAGCAATATTCTATTGGTAAAACACATGGCAGAAGAAAAATATAACAAAATCGTGGACTTGTGCTGTTTAAGAACTGACTTGGAGATTCTGCCTGCTGGGGATGAAACAGAAATTGGAGAGAAGGTATTATCATGTTATGCCTGTTGGATGATTAGTTGTTAGTTATCTGCTTATTTTGAATAGTTTCTGTCTTAGAATTTCTTTAATATGACTTTTTTCCTGTTCTAATTCATTTTAATCTGTAAAAAAAATAGAATAAAAGCTTCGAATAAGTTAATTGCTGATTCAAGCATTGACTCGTGATTAATTCAATTTGTAAACAAATTTTCTGAACTGAAACGTCTTGAGTTATGAAAATGGAAGCAGTACACAATCAACAACATTAACATGCCAGTAAGAAAATGACTTACTATTTAGATGAAAAGATGTTAAATTGCTTCAGGAATAGCTAGAAACTAGTTCTGTTTAATGTATTTAAAATGATAAAATCGGTTCTTTTTCTCAGAAAACATCACCTTTTTTATTTACTGTATATTTGCATTAAAGAAGCAACAATTCTGCTTTTTTGTTCCATGAAATTTCATGAAAAAAAATCAGCCTAATGAAATAGTAGCAAGCCATAATATTTTCAATGATAATCCCATATAAACATTTTAAAGTATGGAAAAAAATATCCCCCTAGTCAACTTTTTGTGAAGCATTTAGAAATATATACGTATTTTCCTAAATATATTATCTAAATGGCTGAATTATTTTTAGACTGATAAGAATTATTTCTGTTCCCTTTATGTATTTATAATACTTCAGTATTGTAAATGTAGGATATTACCCGTAAAGAATAATTTAATCACTGTATAAAGAAGAATGTAAGAGCTAGATTTTTTGGCGATAGATGGAGCCAGAGTTCTGCTCTGTACGAACTACAAGCAGCGCCCTCTTTTTCCTAACAAAACTAGACTGCACGCTGAGAGCAGCTCAGCACACCGCAGGCAGCCGAAATGTTAACATATCTCTCAATTCCTCTGTTATAAGTTAAATCAGTCTTGGCGCAGTTAAGCCGCCGATCTTCCCACTATGGTAACTATGTCCCGTCTAACTTTCCTTATGGCTCTCTAATCTGTAAATCTCTAATATCGTAATATTCTTAACCCGTAACATCTATCCCTCATTAATCTGGCTCAACCTAATAAATATGACTTCATGTAAATTCTCACCATTCTCGTAAACTTTCTGTGTATATATCTTCCCCCCTATAAATTCTCCCTATAGTATTTAAATAAATGTTTTTGTATTTAACTTGAAGTCTACCAATTTATTTTATGTAACATTTTGTTCTAAAATTAATGTAATAAAAACCCTTAAATCCCCTAGACATAAACCCGTGCTACTTACCCCTTAAAGGTAACCCTTCCGTGGCCATTTTGTTTAATTGAACGGAATCCCACATAATTAGAAAATATAATATCACTTTATGAATTTGTCGTTCCCTTCTTATCGTCGCTGAACAAGCAACACTTTCTATCTCAATTTTTTGAATTTTCAGAGAGGAAGAAAGAACTAAATTTTTCGCAACGAATAACGAATATTTCTGAATTTTTTTAGCATCTAAAATGATCATGAGACCGCATATTCAAATTTCAAAAAATGAAATAGATTGTGTTGCTTGTTAAGCGAAGATATGCTTGACTTTTCAAGGTTCCATTGTGAACTTCCTCGAATTTCATATCTTTGCAGGGTGTCAATTTGAGTGGTGGTCAAAAACTGCGTGTCAACCTGGCACAGGCAGTGTATCAAGATAAAGACGTCTATCTGCTCGATGACCCCTTGAGTGCTGTTGATGTCCATGTGAGGAAATCTTTATTCAGTGACGTTATTGGCAACAATGGGTTATTGAAGAAAAAGGTATGCTACCAAAGTTTTATTAGATATTACGCAGAATAATTTTCTTATAATCTTTCCTTATTTGTTTTAAAAAATTCAAGTTTATTTATAGTATACACTGAAGTGCCAAACGCCTTATACCTCCTAATATCGTGTGGTAACTCCTTTTGACCGGTGAAGTACAGAAACCAGCGTCACAGGGCTGAAACTGTCCCTAGGAGTGAAAGTTCCAGCCTCCAGGAAGTGCTTGGATACTTTATTCAGGCAACTTCTCATCCTTCTGAAAATGACCTCTTGGTGGGGTCATTCATACATAAGTGAAGGTCATTAATGGTAACTATTCAGACTGATTGTCCACCCATGCCTATAATAGGATGGTGGTCAACACCCTGGGATATATAACCGTAAAGATATACCCTGACCTGCCTAAGCATCTGGGTGACTGAATAACAGAACCACCGCAGTTAGAATTATGGGTACTGTGGTCTGCACGAAATAGCCATCACCGGCTCGTGAACAAATTCTTCTCTGTCATCGGCAATGGGACTAACGTAGGCCACATCATGATTATGATATTCCCAGGAGAAGGGAGAATCAACTAACTTGAGCTGGTACTACTTCCCATGCACATACTCGCGGTGCCCCCTCTCTATCTGGAGGATTCTTGGTTATATAACCGCAAATGAAAACCCTGTCATTCCTATGCACTTGGGTTAGAATCAGTGGCGAATCCAGGGGGGCTATCTAGCTGCAGGCCCCTTCCGCCAGATCTAGACCAGAATTCTTTATTTTATTTAAAATCACTACAGATGTTTTTCTTAATCTCCCTTTAAAAAAAGTGTCAACATTTCTTCCTGGCTTTTGACAGGCTCGAAACTTTTCCCACTTTTGTAGTCATTTTACTCGGGTTTACAGCGTTGTCGCGGTCAAAAACATGTTTTTGCTAGTTATTTCATTGTGTGTTTTGTTAAATTATCGAAAGTATTGTAGTGTTGTCTATGATTCTTACTGTCAGGTGAGTAAAGTCTGTGAAGTTAAAGTGTTTTGGTTTACATAAGCCATAAGATTTGACATTCGTCACGACGATTCAAAACTTTTTTATACCTCAGGCCCCCCAGACCCAAATCCTGGATCCGCCACTGGTTAGAATGAATAACCAATCTGCCATGACAGTAACACAGGAAATGTGTACTATTCCTAATGGCCTCACTCAATGATGGGGCATACCTCTTACAGCACACGCCTTCCGTAGGAGGAACACCCCGTAATCGGAAACGCGGCCAACACAGCCACATGCCCATTGCTATACCTAAGAGAAGCAAGAACCCGCTTACTTTCCAGCCACCTCATCCACCCATTCTTGGTGTCCCCTTTCCCCTACTTAGATTATTCTTAGATACATCAGTGAAAATGCTTATTTTGGTTCTCCACGTGCTTCAAAGCATTATTAGTAATAATAAAAATCCTTGAACTTTATTTACGATTTTTTTCAATCTTTACTAACATTAAAATCTGTGAAGTTTGTCAAAAATGATGCAAATGTTGAATCAGATTTATAAAGGGCTAATTTTTAAAGCAAGATTGATTATAATGCAAGTTTTGTATTGATGTTTCAAGAAACCTTGTTTTGCACCAGCACATAAGTTTGAATCTTAAATGTTTGCCATTATATGCGAATGATACAAAGACGGTAGTTTCGATGATGACGCTAATTTGAAGCCAGCTAGTTGGAAATAAATTTACATCTTGATGAAAATATCATATGCTTATTTCATTTTCAATATAAAAATTCAGTTTCTGTATGGGTATTCAAAACTATTTTCTTTTATTATAGACTAGGATTCTCGTCACTCATGACACAACAATACTGCCAGATGTAGACTTGATTGTGAGCATGAAGGATGGAAAAATTGATGAAATGGGTTCCTATAATGAACTATTGGACAAGAAAGGATCGTTCGCCAGCTTTGTGGAGGAACACTCTACTCAGAAAACAACTGAAGAAAGTGAAGTAGAAAATGAAATGTAATTTTCTCAATTATTTTAAATGATAGAAAATTTAAAATTTTAGTCCAGAAGCTTATTAAATTCACTTTTACTCATGCATAGATTTCTTTTTCATATTGGTATGTGTGTAATTATCTCTTATACATTTTGTGTTTTCAGATTAAGTATATCTCGATTGAATTCAAGAGATTCGGCAAAAAGTGAACTTGGTGATCAACTACTTTTGAATGCTGAAAAGTGTGCAGACGATGAAGTAGAGGAAAAGTATAGACTGACCGATGATGAAAGAATGGAAATAGGAGGAGTATGAGTCTAAGTTTTTGCCTTTGTTGTATTCACAAGAGTTTCTGTATCGTTCTTTTTCATCATCTTCTTTAAATATCATTAGACATAAGAATTTTATAAAATACCCTAAATGGGTTATTTTTCCATACCAACTCGAAAAATGATGGTAAATGGAACCATGGCTGAGCTCTTTTTATAAGAGTTACAATTAATAAAATTTAACCAAAGGTATTTAAAATTAAAAATTAATTAAACCTCTTTGTATTATATAGAATGGCGCATATGCTGCAACTTCTAATAAAATACAAATACCTACTAATAATAGAAAAAATTAAATAAGAAATATATATATATATAAGAAACAGAAGAAGTGAACAAGATCGATAACAATACACCTTTTTGCGCTCCCAATGCAGCAGCATCCAGTGATTGCATCAAGAAAATTTTCCAACAATTAACCAACAAATCACTATAGAATTTAATGATTTCTCTGTCTATCTGTTGTTTTTAGTAATCTGTGTTTTACGGCTATTTTAGTGTTTGTTTCTGTATCATGCACTCTGTAATTGGAGTTTATTTTGTATTGAGCATTTTCTAAATAAATAAATAAATAAAAATAAATAAAAATTAAACAACAAAAATATCTCTAATAATTAAAATAATTAAAACACATAAAAGAGAATTAGAAAATAAAAGAAAGTACAATCAAAATTTAAGGAATAGAAGAAAACTCGAATGGCGAACTTTTTCAAAGAGCCACCCGCCATCGGAGTTCCAATTTGGACAAATTTTCTGTCGAGGGTAAGACTAAAAAGTCAAAAAATATACCCCCTGTGGCCTGAATTTGTCCATTAACTGAAATATAAGAAATAATCCCCTTAAAAAAAAGAAAAATCATAATCAAGTCCTTTATAACAAATCCAAAAGATACTAGAGAATGTAAAAATAATTTACCCTCTGCCGAAAATATAAGCTTTCCTACCTCTACTACTAAGCTACCTCCTTTTATAAGCTTTTATTCAACTTGACTGTCGTGTCCTCAAATCTTGAGATCGATTTCTTACCCATTTCCAATCGAGCTACTTCTCTGAAATTTAGCACAGTGGTGGGTTTCCGGTGACAATACAATATTATGTAAAAAAATTTGTAATCTATACCTATTTTAAACCTAACAAAATGATATTAAAGTTTTAGCTCTATATTTGGGCGATAAAGTTTGGAAGGTGGTAACCTCGCGTTACATAGGGTTGTTACAACACCACGAAGCTAACAGAGAATATGCTATTCTTCCGGCGCTGCACCGATGAATGACGTAATAGCTCGTGTTTCTACGCTTCTTGGGTTTACTTTCTATTAGAATTCGCCACCAATCAGATGTTTTTTACTTCAAGTGCAACAAACGTTTCGCACTCAGGCAAAAAGAGAAAGTTGTGTAGATCAATTCTCTTTTTTTTTCTATTACATTGTTGATAATAATTGTAAGTTATCACGTAATATATTACGGATTTATATTTCAGAAAGTTAATGTCATAAAATCATTTTAAAAATGTAATTGTACCTTGTTCAGCAACGGATTCCGAGACTACCACTTTGGGGCGATTTTACACCGGAAAGGGGTGTCAGGCAATGAGTCATATCAGCACATTTCCGGAGTTATTTGTTAGATCACGCTCAGTAAAATGTAAACATCACCCTTCCATTCTTCACTTTCCCCCTATTTTGATGAAAATAATTCCGCCCGGAGCATGAACAAAAGCGCGGAGGGTTTCCGAATCCGTTGCTAAACAATATATAATAATTTTAATATGTATTTTATATTGGAGAATTCAATAATTGAATTTGGGTTTACTATTCCTAACATGTCGTGTGTATTCGTGGCAGCCGTTACTAAAATGTAGAAAATAAAACAAATAAAAAAATTAAGGTATAAGCTTTTATTCATGCGAAAAAATGAACGCAAAAGTTGAAAATAATTTTTCTGATTACAATCAAATGCATGGTTCGAATAAAAGCGTGGTCGCCTTTACCTTCTAGGAATATTCCATTTGTTTAAGAAAATATACACAAAATATAAGGTGCTATATAAGGAGCCCACGCTTTTATACGAACCATGCATTTTGTTGTAATCAGAAAAATTGTTTTCAACTTTTGCGTTCATTTTTTCGCGTAAATAAAAGCAACTCAGGCAAAAAGAGAAAACCTTTAAAAAAATTATTTATTTTATTATTGTGTTCATTATATTTCTGGAATACTGGGCTACATTTTGACATTTGCTTTAATTTTATTAACAATAAATAAAGTAAAAATATCTCGGCTGGACATGA
Organism: Araneus ventricosus; assembly: GCA_013235015.1. NCBI lineage: Eukaryota > Metazoa > Arthropoda > Arachnida > Araneae > Araneidae > Araneus > Araneus ventricosus. The sequence goes on from BGPR01030100.1 coordinate 13,448, forward strand.
ATGTTTAATTTATGTAGATTAGTAGAAGAAGATAGATGCATTAATGAGAAATAAAGTCTTGACTTCAACCATAATAATTTGGTATGGTATGTCTCATAGCAATACATTTTTTGAATGATTACTTTTTATTCCATTTTCAACTAATTTTGTTATTGAATAAAGGTATATTTAATTCATGTATTATGTTCTGCATTTAGCAGAAATCACTTTTCAATTATATTTTATTGACATTATTTTTAAAATATCATATTGCATTGTTTTGTTCTTGTTTGTTTCAGGTTCGTAGATTTATTTACTTGAATTATGTGAAAAAGATGGGCATTTCACTGTTTGTAGGTTCTTCTATTGGATTCATTGCATTTGTATCCTTTGAAGTGAGTTTGTTTCATTTCAATTTTTTTACTGATTTTTATTGGAACTACCTGTGTCTTAGTGGCAGATTCAGTTTTGGGACTATAGGGTTGCAAGTTCAAGACCTGATTCCACTAAAGAACTGACGTGTACTTTGGTTAAATGCATGTTAATTTCATCAAAGGCCAACATCCTACCACTTCTGTGATGTAGAAGGGGCCGTGGTGGGTTAGTGGTAAGGTCTCGGTTTGGGACTGGAGGATTCCAGGTTCGAAACCCGATTCCTCTGAAGATCCGTCATTATATGAGCCTGTTGCAAATTAAATTAAACGTAGCGTTCCAAACGTAATCCCACTAGTGAGGTGCGAATGTTTGGAGGGGGCCGCCAGCTCAGGTGTCGCCCTCGTCATCTGACCGTGGTTCGAAGTTACGAGGTCCGTCCCAAAAGTGTCCTCGGGTACCTTCATAATGGTACATTAACAGAACTAAAACTAAAAACACGACATTTAAAAGTTAAAACCACATTGTTTCTATGCAATGGTAGCTAAACATAGTATAAACCAAACTGTGGTATGGAAGTTTGAGAATAGAGCTGCTAGCATAAGTATTGTCGTTATTATCTAACTATGGCTCAAAATGATTAGATCCTTTCCAAAAAAGCATTCATATAGCTTCAAATCTGGATAAGAAACCTACTCAAAACTTTAACTATAAATTCATTTCTTATCTTGCTTATTTTTACTTGTTATTGAGTTCTTTATTAATAACAGTTTCATGAAAATGACAACCAACTCTTCAGGTCCATGAAATTCTAAATATTTGTAACCATAAGTGGATCACAGTGGCGGCTCGTGTTATGTAATCTTGGGGGTGCTGTCCTTCCTGCGCATCTTTAATCCTTCCTGCGCATCTTTAATCCTTCCTGCGCATCTTTAATCCTTCCTGCGCATCTTTAATCCTTCCTGCGCATCATTAATCCTTCACTGCACATATTTCATTCTTCCTGCGCATCTTTAATCCTTCATTGCGCATATTTAATTCTTCCTGCGCATATTTAATCCTTCCTGCGCATATTTAATCCTTCCTGAGCATCTTTAATCCTTCACTGCGCAGTATTGCATATTTTAACCACTTACATTTTTTTTCTTTTTTCATTAACTTTAAGTAGTTTTATATTTAATGAATAACTCATATCAAATTTTCTTCAAATAGGTAAGTATCTTAACAAATTAATTTTAATAAAAAATTTGATCTCGAAATTTGTTTTACAGTTCCGTTTTCTCTATTCCTTACTATATTGAAAAAAATTAAAATTAAAATGACAGAATAGTGCAGAAATAAAATAATTTTCTTATTAATTAAAGAGAAAAAAATGTTATAGTATAACTAATATAAACAGAAGCATAAGCGAATACTATTTATTAGTATCATTAAAAATTGGTTTAAAATGAAATCCATTCTTGTTTTGTTTTCAACAAAAGAACAAAAACATTAATCTTGATACTTATATACGACGATTAAAAAATTTTGTATCCATTGGAAACCAAAACAGCTACATGTAATCGTACCCAGATCCAAATTGTGTGCGTCGGAAAATATTTTATTCTTTTTTCAACGTTAGAAAGCTAAGTTCAAGCTCTGATGTATTATGTAGTAACGGAAATTGCCAAGAGGAGAAAAAAATGATTAATTTATTCTATTACATCTATTTAAAGGTGGACTGCGATAATTTAAATTGGGAATATACTTATCAATATTCCGTAAGAAATTTTGTTCCTTTAAGCGAACCGTATTTTATTCAAAATTGAGGCTTCTTAAACTATGAATCATGATCCCAAATAGAAAGGTACAGAATATTAGAGTTAACGAAAATTTTGAAAACATTTTCGTATCACGAAAATGTCTATTATATATTTCATTAGCATCTAAAAATCATCAAAAAATTCTTTTGGATTGCAAGAAATTCCATTAATAAAAAAATACTTATTTCAATTAAATATATTTATTTATCATTAATTATCGTTCATTTCTTTATTTCTTTTCGAAGTTTCAGAACGCGAAAAAATTTTCTTCTCGAGTAAACGTTTAAAACTCTGTTTCTAATATCACGGAAAATGTCGAATTGCACAGAACTCTTTCAGTATGTAAAAGTATCAGTATTCAGTAGTAGTTCAGTATGTATCAGTACTTTAAAAATATGGTAAAGAAAGCCTCGCAGTGTAACTGCGCAGTCGGAATTAGGAACTGGAAGTATTCACAGTTCCCGTTTGAATTGTTACTTTCTCCTTTGCGCTTCTTCTTCGGGTAGTGAAAAAATAAGATAGGGAACTTCGTTTTCTGCGTAGGTTTTTCTTCTCGTTTCATTTGAATATCGTAATTGTTTAATACAAAATAGAGTTAGATTGTTGACAAATTTAAATATTAAATGCGAAATAAAATAAGCTGATTAAATTTACACAGTGGGAAAAATTGGGGTGCTGCAGTACCGCAGTCCCTATACACGAGCCGCCCTTGATGGTTCATTTGATCTTTTTGACTGTAAAAAGTATTTAATATGTATTAACAGTTCTTTAAAGTAATCGTAATACTCAAGAATATGAAATGATGAAAGAAATACCAAAGTAAAAAGATATTATTTAGTCTTTTTTGATCAAGCTATTTGTGAATATTCAATTGGGCGGCGGTGGTCAAGTGGTAAGGTCTTGGCTTCGAGGCAGGAGCGTTTCAGATTCGAAACCCGATTCCATTGAAGATCCACCGTGTATGTAGATCTGTCGCACGTTAAACCATAGGTAGGGAGCCAAACGTCCTCCCGCTAGTGTGATGGGGAAGTTTGA
>BGPR01030101.1:0-18879 GCA_013235015.1 Araneus ventricosus
TAATACTGGGTTAATTTTGGGATCCATTTCCCTTTGAATCTACGTTTATATCCATTAATACTGGGTTACTGTCATACAGGAATGGCGCTAGAGTTTGCCCGGCGGGGAGGCCCGATTTGCCCGACAGGTTGGCACGATCTCCCTGACGGGGGGGGGGGGAGTGTAATGAAATTGGTCTCAGATTTTCTCCAGATTATTATTTATCAACTACAGTTGAATACCCCGTACAAAAATTTTCCCTACGGGATACAAAATTTTTCCCCGACGTGGGAGTAGGGCGCTCCCCCCTCTGGCGCCACCCCTGCTGTCATATCCACAGAACTTTTAGTTTGCTTTAATTCTTATCAAACATTGTGTCTAGTGATGGATTCTTATCAAACATTGTGTCTAGTGATGGATTCTTATCAAACATGGTGTCTAGTGATGGATTCTTATCAAACATGGTGTCTAGTGATGGATTCTTATCAAACATGGTGTCTAGGGGCCAACCTTACTCTGAGAGCGCATTAGAAATATCACTTCCACATCGTTTCCTGCCTCAAAATGATCGAAAATGCAGGGAAGGAATTACCAAGAGAACCCTCACTTCTGCTCGGAAAAAGCTTTGGAAGGAGAGTGTTGTCGAATGTGACACTGGGGAGTCTGAGACAGTAACCTGTGGAGCCAATAGTCAACGCGGTTGTGTCTTTGGTCGAGATCAGGGGGCTGGAGGAATTTGAATTTGTGGACCAGCACAACCGCCGAAGAGCTCATGGAGTTGCATTGTGTTTCACAGCCAGATGTTGTGGAGGAGAGTTTGAGGCGGCGGCAATAGCAACCTCCTAGCGCAATTAGATGAATGCAGAAAGCACGGGGAAGTGTTGCGCCGCGCATTGAGAAGCATCACCTGCAGATTTATTTTATGATAATGACAAATTTTGAAGCGTGGTCAGAAACAAATGTTTCTAGACAACTTCCTACTAAAAAAGAATCAGGCATGTATCATAATTCATATAAAAACCCAACAATATTAAAACACTTAGAGAAATTAGCAAAATTTCTAAATGAAGCATTGAACTCATTCCTGCACGTTATAGTCTGTACCATAAATAATAAACTTATTATTTCGATTTTTTTTTCCTGCAAATTGTATCCGCATTCCACGTTAGGTTGATTCTGCTGTAAAAGAAAAGATGAAGATGATTCACGCCCCTTAACAATCTTATATAATTTTCTTTCAATAAAGGCTATGCATAAAATTTTAACGTAGGACTACGTTCCTCCCATTGGGGTCTCAGGAATGAATTTTATTCGCACGCTAAAACGCCACGGAAAACGCTGTATGGGATATCCTCTATATCTCGGTAACTGCATATGTCAAAAACACAACTAATGTCTTGTTTTAGAGATAAAAGGTAACAACAGTGAATACAGAACAACTTCGTGAGATATTTACTTTACAAAAAAAAAGTATTTTACTTGCATGATATATCTTCTTCACTCATACGTAATATTTTTAATATGCCTAGTTTATCTTCCAGACGAGATGTTTCTCGCGTTCTTTTCTTTTACAAAGTTATTAATGGGTCAATTGATTGTAATGATATAATGAGTTCAATAGATTTCGCTGTGCCCGCCAGATTTTTAAGAAACCAGAGTTCCTTTCCAAATTTAATTATATTAACAGGTTCTCGTTATATAGGTTTTATAAAATTTTTAACACGTTCTCTGAGGAACTTGATATTTTTAATATGTCTCTCGGTGCTTTTAAGTCGAAATTTTGCATCTTTGAAATACACGATACGTTTTATTTTGCCTTTCTACAACATTTTAGATTTTTACGCTATTTGATTTTCTGTGTTCTTATGTATTCGACCAGTTTTTTGGCGCCGTGTTTGATTGATTTTTATCCTAAGTGTTGCATTTTTTTTTTAAATCTCAAGTGTGTGCCTTTTGGAAATGAACTTTAAATAAAAAAAAATAATAATACGGCTTTTGGTGTCATAGTGTGTCTTAAAGTTTTGTGATTTTGTGTTTTCGTTTTTAATTATACGTTTGCATAAGTTTTATGATTTTATGTATTCTCTGTGTTCTACTTTTTGCTTTCTAAGGCATTTATTTACTCATTGTGACTTTTATTCTTTGTGTGTTTGTCAACACTCTGTGGATGGAGTTTTCTCTGAAGTGTGCTTTTCTTTAAATAAATAAACAACCATCATGTTCCATCCTGAGCGAAAGCTTGCCATCCAGCAGTTCCGAGAAATCTCCAACGACACGTTCTCGTCTGCTTATCGAGCGTTGCGTGCCTGTGGCCTGCTTTAAGTTGTTCTGGTGTCCGAGATTCACCCATACCCAATGAGCCATGGCCAGCTTTCCCGTCACCCATCCCAGTAATCCCATGATCTTCATTTAAAGCCAGAAGAATCCCGTGGGGAGTCGCCATGCATCACAAAAGATAAGTTCTTAAATTTAGCTTTACATCTATATTATATAAAACGCTTATGCGTGGCACAAAAAAAAGGACCTTTATTTCTTTCTCCCCGTTGGCAACGATCAGTTTGTTTACCAATCTGAACCCTGACGCGGAGATTCTTGAATTGGTTTAAAATCGAAAACAGCGAATTTTTTTTTTTAGTTTACATCGTTTGAATTAAATAAGTTTCAGTCGTACAGTTTGGATTAATGTGAGCTTAATACTGAATGTCCTTTTCAGCTAAAAGTTTCTGAAAAATTGGTTTATTCATCTCTCGACAGCTCATATGTTCCGAATTCCATCTATCCAGAGAAAAATAGTATCCCTTCCTTCACTTAATAATAATTGGAGGGAGTGTGTTTACATGTGCAGAGGCAATATTTCATTTAAAAAGTGCATGTTTACGATTTTGAAGGATGAAAATTTTGAAAAAGGGTATCTAATCAATAATAAAATGCTAAGGTTGTTAATTTTAAAAAGGTAAAAGTTAATATTTATTATGGTTTATAATTTTGAATAGTGAATCTGAACATGTTTAAAGTTATTTGTCAGTTAAACTGTGCTTTTTAAGCTGAAAGTTTGTGAAATGGGCTAAATAATCTTTCGTAACTCAAACTTTCTGATGTTGTAACGCATAAATAACTACCCAGAGATAACAGTTGTAACTTTCTTGGCTAAATAATTATTGTAGTGAGTGTGTATAGATGTGGCGAAGCTTTTCCGATTAAGATTTCAGTGGAATTAGAGCATGCGTAGAATTTTGGTGTAAAAAGCAAAAATTTTATGAATTTTAAAAATTTTTGAAAAAAGGCTATTTTGTTAATTTAAAAAATTAAAAGTAAATATTTATTATGGTTTATAATTTTGAATAGTGAATCTGAACATGTTTAAAGCTATTTGTCAGTTAAACTGTGCTTTTTAAGCTGAAAGTTTGTGAAATGGGCTAAATAATCTTTCGTAACTCAAACTTTCTGATGTTGTAACGCATAAATAACTACCCAGAGATAAAAGTTGTAACTTTCTTGGCTAAATAATTATTATAGTGAGTGTGTATACAAGTGGCGAAGGTTTTTTTCAGCAACAATTCATTGAGAAGAGTGGAAATTAAGAAGTTTGTTCGAATAAAGTTGGGGCTAATGAAACTTGAAGAAATATTCAATTTTGTGTAGCAATAAGTTTTAAATGCCTGATTTCTGATTGATGTAAGTAATTTATATTAGTAAACATTTTATAATTATACACTTTAGCATTCAAATTTCTTTCAAACATTTACATATATATATTTATATATATGCTACCAGGAAATTTTAATTTTAGAAATTTGATGATTTAGTTTATTAGTAGGGTAGACCGGGGCTAGTTGGGCCGTTTTTTCTTCTAAGAATTTTTAAAAAATTACAATTCAACATTTTAAATTTTTTTAATGCAAACACTATCAGCGTACCTTCAGGAAGAATTCACCATAATAACTTTTGAAAATATTAACTATTAATATTAATTTAAAAGCTGAAACTGATACCAAGTCGCGTGGCCCAACCTGCCCCGACTACGGGGTAAGTTGGGACACGTCACTTATTTAATATTCTAGTAAGGTAGAATTGAAGAAACATAAAAAAAATCTTATCACATTTTACTTTTCATTTCCTGCGAATGATAACACAAGATATCCTAAAGGAAAATCTCTTTCATGTACCATTTCTTGATGAAGCCATAAAATTATAAAATTGTAAAATTATGTGAAACAAAAAACCAAGAGATTGAAACTACAAAATTAATAAGTTTTATGCTGAAAACAGAATTAAATGACTTCATCGTCACAATTTTCATCATTACAGCTTCACTTCTAAAACAGCAAATTTCATTGCTTAAGAAGAAGCATTCCCTCTATCCGATTTTCTAACGTAATGGCGAACCATCTTAACAGGTAGCCCTGCAAGAGAAACAAAGTAGCATGTATCGAAAAAAAATATTTCATATTATTATATTTAAGGCAGATAAATAATAATATTATTATTATTATTATTATTATATAAATTATAATATTAATTTCAAGAATATTATAAATAATATTAATTCAAAAAATAATATAAATATTAATTAATATTAATTTAAATAACACAGTTAGGTTATAGATACAAATCTGGTGCATTTTTACTCAACAAGAACTGAGATACAATTTTTAAATTCATCGTAAAATAATAACAGCGCATTCTGTTTTTCACTTTTTTAATGGAGATGGAATCAGCTTAGATTTTCTTAACAATTATCTTGCATTTTAAATTTGGTGCATATCCCATAAATTCAGATATATTTATATATCGCAGATCATGAAAAACAGTATAACAGCGTCATTTGATTTTACAGCAACATTGAATCATTATAGTTATTCATAATGGACATGCCATATATTAATTCGGCGTAATTCCATCTCAAAATTAAAAGAACATATTAAAATCTTTAAAAAATATTACTAAAACTGAACTTTAAATTCTATATGTATTTCGATTTAAAATATTTTAGCGTAATTATTGTCTTTTAGTAACAATGGGATATTTGATATGATTTCAATTTGCAAATTTTGATCATCATCAATACTTTCTTCCTTTGAATATAGAAGAAATTAAAAAAGAATAATTATTCATGGAATTGAGAGAACGGTTACATAAATGAATTGATTTCGAGACTTCATTCGTTACAATTAGGCTTTGGAGATACTACGTGGCACGATCGCTCGCCATTTCCACAGGATCAACATTCTACGGGGGCTAGTTGAGTAGCCGGCCGAACGTGCCCCATGCGAAGTGGCCCAACTTACCCCGTGTCGCCATTTTTGTTTCTGATGGGTGTACGAATTTACTTTGAAAGTATTTAATTAAACAAACATGCTCTACAGTAACTATGAACAGATATCTTACAGAATATTATTTGTGAAAATGGAAATTGTAATATAAAAACATAGAAAAAGAAGTTTATTTATAAGGAAGGAAAGTTACTCAACTTGGCAAAAAGTTGAAAATTCCAGCTGGTTCGTTAGTAGACTCTGCTATTCCAATGACCTTTACGGAAAAGAAGGGAGGGGGAATGACACATACTTGGCTGGAGTAACAGTGCTATCTATCGGAAAATATTTAAAATAATCCGACTGACCCAACCTGCCCCTATGCCCAACTAGCCCCGGTCTACCCTAATTGCTGAAAACTTTTTAGGAGTTTATGCTATTTCAGATAATTTAAATTTACTTTTAGTAATTAATGTATTTATAATTTCCTATTACTAGCCGACAGTCATAACTGTATGGAGAGCGAAGCGAGCTGGGATCACGTAGTGATCCCAAAAGAATCACAACGTGATTCTTGGGGGTTGTACGGCAAGCGCGTGAAGCGAGCTGTTTTCACATAGTGATCCCGAAAGAATCACGTGATCCTTTGGTGTCGGTGAGCGGAGCGAGCAGGGGGTGTTATATATATATATAAAGATTTTATAACAACTGTGCTAGGACACCCAGTGTCTTCATGTAGCGAGCGAAGCGAGCAGGGTTTGCGTAGCAAGCCCCTGAGGATTGCAGCGCAATCCTCCTGGGGGTTGGCGAGCTTTAGCGAGCAGGGGGCAGAGCCCCCTAGTTAAAATTAATATACTTAAGACATAATTATAATAAAAACGAAACAAAAAATAAATAAATTAGGCAAAGGCCGATGAAATGGACTTTCGTTCAAATATTTCTCGCACTGGACCTTTTAGCAGTTGTCATGTTAAAATCATTATTATTTGGCAAGGTATCAGCGCATGTTCAACATTTAAGAATCTGTCTAGTCTAAGTGACATCTCCAGTTAAATGAAGTTTTGCTTTTAAATTAAGATATATAAATTCTGAATGTTTTTGAGTATTTCACATTACATGAATTGTCATCCATGTTTAAATTTTGAGAGCAACAGAAGCTGATTCAGAGAGTTGTGCTATGTCTTAATAAGTAAATGCATGTAATTGGAAGGGCCCTATCCAAATTTGAATGTTAGATTTTGTTCTGTGTGTTTGTAATGATGCATAATATATAGTCCAGAAACATTAATAGATCTTTAATAAATTGTTTTATTTTAATAAATACGTTTTTGTCAGTCATTTATCTCACAGCAACTGACTTCAGAAGAATTAACCCTTATCTGACTTTTTTTTTTAAATTTGTCAATTTTAGAACCTGGATGTTTAAATTTAAAACCATACACAACGCAATGCTTTTCTTTCGTTTATATGTCTTTCAAGGAACTGGCCTAAAACGAAGTATAAATCAAAAGACGCATAATCGAAATTTTATTAAACAACTTGAATTATTACAGATTTATTGCTACTTACGAAAATTCATTTAAAATCCATAATTTTAAAGACTTCTATGCTTATAAAAGGCAATGTTTGTGTGTGCGTGTGTGTTTGTCTGCGATGTCGAAACGAAGCTATCGCACTTACAGCCATGAAGTTTGGCACACAGGTAGTCGTAATGGTGACTGAATGCACCTCGAAGCCGAAATTTTAAATTTTAATCTAAAATTCTTTTATTTAATGTTTTGTGTTGTTTTGGTTGATTTTTCTCACTCATTTCTCAATAGATTGGTTTCGAATAATTGTACGACAAAAATAGATAGACCATCGGAAAGAGCACACGATTTCCGTTCTAATGAAGTTAATTTTGGATTTCTAACGTAATTTACTGAATTTTGAGAATTTTTAAAAAAAATAGTCAGTTTTGCCATCTAAATGTTAGTTTTGTTTTTAAATTTGTCGCATCCGACTTTCTAATAACACTATTATTTTCAATTTTTTTCAGCTTATAACTAGAACGGTTCTGTCGGATTTAAAACAAGGACGGTTAAAATATCTTTTCCCGTTTTCTTTTAAATTAATTTTTTTCTGGGCCGTTGAGAGTTATTTTTCTCGATCGAGTTCCTCGCGCGGTACTTCTTCGGAACGTTGATGCCAATTTTGATTGGCGGACGCGCAGAATACGTCATGACCCTCACCTGAATGAATTCGATTATTATTTTCGGATTCGATTTTATATTTTGCTTGCTGTATAATAATCATTTTCACGTTCCAATTTTGTAATATTGTTTTGGATTAACGTACTCTGTATTGTAGAGCGAAAAAAAAAAAAAAAAAAAAAAAAAAAAAAAAAAAATGTGTATCTTTTTTTTTCAAAACTTTTTCATGTCATTGTGGGCGGTTTTTTTTTTATTTTGTTAAAGTCCTGATTCCACGGGCAAGGCCGTGCGCGTACTGCTAGTTTCAGATATAACTAGTATATTGCTACATCGTGGTCCACTGCGTCTTTAAAGGAAGGTGGGATAACATCTTCATCATCGCTCTAATCAGCACCAGACAATTTCGCTTCTATTCATTCATGAGTTGTGAATCACTTCGAAGTCACGATATCACAGTTCACACACTGGAACAGATGAAATTTTCACATTTTAGAACGGAGGAAAACAACGCATAACCGAAGCTTTGCATCGTATAAATGAAGCACTTTATCATTACAATGAACACGAATGAATCGGGACTGTGATGAAACGACGTATAAATGAGAAACGTATAAACGGTGCTTTACTGTATTTATAGAAGTATTTCATTAAATGGATCCACTTGAGTCAATCCCCCCCCCCCTTCAAAATTGCGCTCATGCTGTTTTTTTCACATTCTAAAGAAGTGTTTACATAATGCATGAGGAAACAACAAGAGTAAAGTAAAATCTCATTATAGGTATATGAGACCTACCGGTAAATAACAATAATAATAATTGTTCTAAGAAATTAATCGGTTCTTTTCAAAAGCCCCAGAATCTTGATGCGATTGACTCGTGTGGTTCCTGCAATCAACGATTCACATAAAACGAATTTATGGTACAAATGTAACCAAGACTGACACTAAAAGAGCAGCTGCTCGGTTCTGACTTCATATACAGTGGAATCTCCCTATAACGAAATCGCTTGGTTCCAGTTGAAAAATTCGCTTTAGAGAAAATTTCGTTATACGGAGATTAGACATTTTTGCAGTTATTTAAGTAAATGTTGAAAACCTTTTAGCATGTGAAATAAGTTCAAAAATATTTAATCATGACTTTCAATTAAAAATGAAGTAATATTTATTATAAATTTGTTAAAATTATACTAATTTTTATTGTATAAACAAAATGCTCAAAAGTGAAGACAATTCACCCATTTAGAGAATAATATGTACAAGTACGGATAAACATAAAATGCGTATTGTCACATCCATTTGCTGTTTCCTCCCCGATTCTTGGAATCTTGACCCGTAGAAATGTTGCTCCCTCTGTAGAAACCCAGGTCCCCACAACTGCATTACCCTTCACATAGCATTCTATTGTTATGTGTTATCGCTGGAATGAACAATGCGAGTGGTTCCAGAAACAGGCACGTGTGAGCGATTCGTTTGCGCAGAAATTAGCAACTTTCTTCAAAAATGACGAAAATCGAAAAGATAAAGGTCTGAAAAAATTCGTTATAGGGAGACAACCACTTCGTTATATGGAGAATATTTTGAATTTTATTTAACAATCCGATTAAAAATTTCGTTATAGGGAGAAATTCGCTGTAGGGAGACTTCGTTGTAGGGAAATACAGTTATTAGCAGCACATTTATTAGCTCATTTATTTGACTGCAAGGCGAGCTAACAAAAAGACCACCATTTAACAACAAGAGAAGAAAAAGCAAACCATTGTTTGAAGAGATGAATGATGTCCTACCGCCACGAGAAAAATCCCAGACGCGAGACAGGCGGGTGTCTGTCGTTATGGAAACGGTATAGTACACTGCATTTTGGGGGTGAAGGAAATGGCTTTATTTCATTTGGCGCAGATAGAACCGGCGGAAGTCTAATTTCTCTTTGTACTTCGGTCGAAAACGAATTCCTCGCCTTACTAGGAGTATTAGTTGATATAAATCTTCATAGATGGAGCTAGTTATGCTTGTTTTTTCCAGTATGTTCTAATTCTGTAATTTTCACTTCTGACGTTCATTGTTCTATCATCATGATTTCGGCAGAGAGGGTAAACATTTTTACTTGATCTAGACTCTTTTGGATTTTAATTTAGGAATTTTGCCTATGGATTTTCATAATGTTTCTCATTCTTGCGGTTGGACAGAATTCAGGCCACATAAGGGAATAAATTTTAGACTATTGTCTTTCCTTTATACAGAAAATTCGTCAAATTCAGAACTACAATGGCGTGTGGCTTCTGTGAAAGTACGCTATTCTGGTTCTTTTTCATTTATTCTTCCAATTTGATTTCATTTTAATTGTAGCTCTTACTTTCTACTTTTTCTTGTTTTATTTTTATTTTTGTGTCTTGGATAATTTTGTTTTAAATATTTGGTCATATATGTTGGTTAAAACTTTTTTAAATGTTGATTAATCTTAAAAAATTCTGATAATGATATCACCTAATCCTACTGCGTTAGCGCGCATAAAAAGTGCATTATTGTCATTTTATTATTGTTTACTTCTTCTATTGTTATTTTTTTCAACTTAAATTTCGAATTAATAATTTCGCCTTACTAAGTGTGCTTAGTTTGCCAAATGCAGCGGTTGATTTTGTACCCGCTTCCCTCATTTCTTCGCCTCGTCTACTTGAGGCAACCCTGTCCAGGGTGTCTCTCGTGGCGGTCGGGCAGTATTACGAAGGAATATAGGTTGTTAGCTCCCCAGAAAGAAAAAGAAAAATCCTTCCCCTTTATGAAAATGAACGGTCAATTTTAACGAAATCTTTTGACCTTAAAACATCGCTAATAGAAAAAGATTTCTTTCGTCATGCGGTAATGTAGATACAGTCAAACCCCGTTATAACGAACCCTCAACGGACCGACTCAGAAGTTCGCTGTATCCGTATTTGCAAAAAAAAAAAAAAAATGCCCTAACATGCTAAGATACTACTTCTATAATAAACTTTTTAATAAGATAATATTTTCATTAGTAATTAAGGACAAATAAAGTATTAAATAATTCGCTTGCCAACGTTAGCCATGGTCACTGCAAAGTTCACAGAATGACAAGCAATTAAACTAAAATGGCAGAGAAAACACGTGATTGCTCCTAGGTCGTCTGACCAGAAAGTCCCCCCACCTTCCTTGGTTGACACCAGGCCAGGCGACCACCGGGGGGAGGAGGGGAGATAGAAACTGTAAAGAGCCTTGCCTATTGTTCCTTTGTCTCACTTATGGGGTTAGCAGCGACTCTAACAAAGGTACAATAGGCGAGGAATGTAGTCTCTGGACCAGAGTATTTCATGCAAAAGGGGTAATCTTGTAGAAGTTGGGTTGACTCGATCACAATTAGTAAAGAATGTCCCTTTGGGGAAGTGAAAAGTTTGAAGTTTTCAGTTCGCTATAACCGAGTCTCTAGCGTTTGTTGTTCGTTATAAACGTATGAAAATACATAATTAACATAGGGCTTCAGTTGGGACCATGTAAAAGGTTCGCTGTAACCGAGGGTTCGCTATATCGCGGTTCGACTGTATTTTAAAAGGTCTTTCCGGATAGTACAACAAGCCGTGATTAGCAATAATAGTGAACAGATCGGCCATTGATTATTAAAGAATGGAAAATAAATTAATAATCAATGGATCAGTACATAATTAAATTTAAAAAAATCACTCTTGGCGGGGGCTAAGTGTGTGATGCGAAAAATTGCTGCTTTTTTTAAAAAATCAGACTGGCTGAAGGAGTAAAGGAGAGATGTCTGATCATCATCAGAGCAAGAGATGATGATGAGCGAAGGGCTGATGAATTCATTAAGAGTTCCGCAAAAATAAATACTGCGTCTTATTTGAGATCAATGGGCAATAACTTTAGTTAATGTTAAAATTTTGTCTGCGTAAATGAGGCAGTCTAGGACATTAACGTTTCCTCTTTCGAACTTAACTTTCTTAACCCAAGAGTGGTCATTTTTCTGCATTTGATGCTCAAAATTAAAGCAATAAATCGATCGTTAAAATAGCCATTGTTTGACTTTTAAATGTTTTTTAATTCTCATTTGTATCAGACAGAAAGTTATTCGTGCTTCCGGATATCAAGCTCGCGTCTGGATCTTCGAAATGTCCGGATTTACGAGAATTGAAATAATCTGATGTATTCGAGAAAGCTAATGTCGTTGTTTACACTGTTGAGAAAGACCTCTTTATTCAGGCCCTAGTTCAAACTGAAAATTGAGAGTTTTGGAATTTCGTTTTTCATTAATTGAATGACCAAACATCAATAAAAATTGCATCTTCTTTGCAATCGGATATCTTAATTTTTTTATAGGAAGCTTTTAGAATTTTATACTGAACTTTGGCCCCCCAAGCACGTCCGGGTTAAAAAAAAAAAAGTTAACCTAGCTATTCACCAGTTTCTGCGTATGATTGGGTCTCAGATATAATATCCAACACTCCCTTTACTTCTGATAGAAATCTCTCCCCTTCAAGCCATCACACTGAGTTCGTGCTTGTACTCGAAAAGTATAAAAAAATAAATTTCTGGTTCGCTATTCTTGAAGTTTGGGAATTTAAACTGTAAATTGATTAGCGATAGCGAGCCTCTTTAGGCCTATCGAGAAATGAAAACGGACGCTTGTTCAAGTCAATTTCCTCAACGCAAGTAGTGCTCATCAGAGGCCGATGGCGCCATCTGTGCGTGATCGATGTCCCTAGTTGTTTAGATCCAAAATTGAATTAAGAAATGGTGTAATTTTAGTTAATCGGGATTACCAGTTGTATGAAAAGACCCTATGGAAATTGAATCTATTATGATGATGAAACTTATTCCCAATATGTGTTACTGTTTGAAATTTCTAGAAAAAGATTTTATGAAAAGATATGGACTTTGTTAATATCAATTTTTTTAAATTTCGAAGAAGAACAAAATGCTCAATTTTTCGTAACCAATAACGAACATTTCTGGAATTTTTTTTCTCAAATGGTAGATCTCACGATTATATCAAAGAAATGTCTAAAAAATCAGAACTATTGTATATTGATGGCGAAAAGTTGAGTTTCCTCTTTCTGTTTGAAATTTCAAAAAAAATGAGTTAGGTGGGTCTGCTTGTTAAGCGACGTTATTATAATAATGATATTAGAAACTAATTTTGTTTAAAAAGATTCTGCATTAAATTTTTAAATGTAACTCTTCTATAATATATATTTTTATGAGGGTAAATTTTTACCTTTTTCAGGTTTTTTATTTCTTTTTAATCTTGTTTTTTCCATTTCGCAGATATAATTTTCTGTTGTTTAATTTTTTGATATTATCCTTTCTTATCTTCATTTTATTCATTTCATATCTCATACACTTTCTTATTCAATTATTTTATTATCAACTGCTCTTGTAATATAGCGCATTTTATAAATGCACATTATTTTTATCGCAACATCCAAATTGGCATTATCTCCTACATTAACCTAAGAATTAATTTGCTTAATTTCGTCTTTTTAAATCAACTTCGGATATCAGCTGCATAATCTATTCGTATGACTCTGCACATGTGGCCGGACAATAATACAGTACATTTATTTATTTATTTATTGTTTTATCAAAGTGTCATTACAAGAGCTTGTACTGCCCAGCCTGAAATGCAAATATTCGGATCGCCATTTTAATTTCACTTAAATGATGTTTTTCATTCAAGAATTTGTGATAATTCTAAATATTTTTTAAAAAATATAAATAGTTTTGAAAGTTGAAAATTGCACGATTGATTCGGTAATGCACCCCAGAATGACATGTGCAAATTTCATGTCATCACTTTTCCTTATTTCGTATGAGTTCTTGTGTCAGGCAGACTCGTGAATTTCCTGTTTTTTATATATATATTTATCTTTAAAAGTGACATTTTGTTATAGCATAAATGAACCTTTCTTACTAAGATTCCAAATATCAGCCTTTTCGAATATTCGGCTCTTATTTTTTTACTTTCTAGTATACGAAGTATAGGAAAAGAGTCTTTTTTTAGAGACTTCTAATTTGAACAAAAGGAAAAGCACAACATGCAGTCAGTGGCGTACCTACACAAAATAGCGCCCAGGGCAAATACCAAAACTGCGCCCCCCCTCTTTTTTCTTTTGAAATGTGATCCCCATTTTCTTTTCTGAAAATTTATGCCGGGGTGTGCAAAGATTAAAAGTGCAAATAAACTTAAAAAATAACATATAAAACATTTTGAGTTAATCTTGAGTTGAAAATAACATATAAAACACTTTTGAGGGGCCTTCAGCCCCGAATCTTTCTTCTTCATTGCTGCATATTTTTTGAATACAAACGAAATTAAAATAAGAAAAATCGCGCTTTTAACTAGGAGATTTAAAAAAATTACATAAATAAATTATAGATTCTTAAATATTGCTCTTAGTTATGAAGGTAATCGAAAGAATTCACAGTTTTATTTTAGATCATATTAATTTTTTTTTACCACTGAGGCAAATTTTTGCGACATAATGAATAACAAATAATTCATTTCATGCTGGAGTGTATTTAAAAGCAGCTAAATATTTCCGTTCAAAAATCAGGTGAAAGTGTGAAATAAGCATACAAAAGATGCCTGCAGCAAAGTTTCTACTAGAATTATAAAAGTGTAATTTTATAAATTTAGATTCATTCATTTTATGCTGTGTAAAACTGAATTTAACAAAAACTGCCAAGACGAATTTAGTGTTTTATAATTAAACCATATAAAAAAATTAAAGATGTTTAACTTGATAATAGTATAATAATTTCATTTTTTTCGGATTTAATGTATTTGCAAAACAAACGGAGCAGATGGGGATTCTGACAGAAAAGTTATGTCTTCTTGCTGGAGAGATTAAGCTTCTAAATGCCGAAGGTTTCGTGGGAAAAAACATCATTCCAGATTTTATCGAGACAAACGCTTGAAATAGACATTTTAATTAAGACTAAAACACTAGCACTGAAGTAATCAGTCTAAAATTTAAATTTAGAATAATTTTCACTGAAATAAATGAAAATATATACATTATCGACATCATATCCAAAAGAACTTCAGGCATGGGCATGGCGATATCATTTCTTAGAATTATTATCATGAGCAGGATAATAATCTTCAAAACTACCTTTTCGTAATATACAAAAGGAAAGTACATGCAAAAGGCGTTACATAATACTTTATTTGAAAATGATTTTGTTGGAAAAAATCTGCTGTAAACCTAGCAGAACAATTGAGATGTACTTCATAATTTAATTTTAAATCTTCTTACATGCTTATTTAATTCTTTGGCTTTTTAAATGTAAATTCTTTTAGAGAATCCTTGTTATTTTAAAGAAAATTAAATTAAAATTTTTTTCAATGTCAATTTAAGATCAGGATCTGCAAGATCTGTTAATTTTTACCAGCAATTGCAAAACTTTTTGCGGTCTTTTATCTCTCTCTCAGGGTCTTTTTACGTTTGGCAGAACAACTGCATCTACGTTCTATAAACATTGTCGCATTAATTAATAAAGTATCGCATTAATTATTAAAGAAACTGCTTTGATTTATCTTGATTTAAGGTATCCGACTGTGTTCGGCGACATTTTTTTGAAATATGACTTATATATATATTTTATTAATTGTAAAATTAGACTTTCAAAATAATATTTTTTTTAAAAAAATTGAGAAATTTGAAGAAAAATGACTAAAATATTTGCCTTACGCTAACAGCCATAGACAAAATCATATTCTAAATATACGTAAATCCTTGTAGGAGTACATTTTTATGACAGTTATCTGTTTTATTCTCTAAAATATTTCTTGTACTTCAAAATAGTTTTGAGATATAGCTGAATGTAGTTACTATACTGGCAATTTTTCATAAAAATTGCTTTTCGTTTATATTTAAGCACTTAAAAATAATACTCGATTTTAAAATTGACCTTAGTTTTTAGAGGAAAACATCAAGCATATTACAGAAAACAATCTCGGAAAATTTCATTTCAATACTTGAATAACTTTTTGAGAAATCATTGTTACGGTCGACAGTTTTCCTCAAAAATATCATTTCTCAGAAAACGCATTTAAAGTTTTCACTCAACATAAAATAATGCTCACAGTTCGGTAATAAAACAGCTATAACTCCATTTGTAATTCACCTAGAGTAAAAAGTGAGACAGTTTTAGAACGCTTATTAAACAGGCTATAAAATTAAGTCATAAAACGTTTTTTGATAATTTCATCAAAAACGACGATTTTAAACCAGTCGGATACCTTAAACGCCAATACTGACTGATAATTTTTACCAGGAATTGCAAAACTTTTTGCGTTCTTTTCTCTCTCTCAGCATTTTTTTTATTTGTTTGTTCGCTTTTTGGTTTTGCGAAATAAAATTTAAAATAAATACTATCTCATTTTTGTCATACAAATTATGCAAATATTACGTGATAAAAACAATGTAAAGATAGCGAACATACGTCTTTGAAAGGTGCTAGAGTTCTCTTACTCTGCGCAAAAAATGGACGTATATTTCCCGTTCTTCACTCTTTGCTGATTGAAAATAGGAAAGAAACTTGCTAACCATTTATCACCAATTTCCGAAGAAACTGATGTCCATTCAGTGTTTACCGTGAGAAACCATAAAAACCATCAGGTCAGAAGAAAACATCAGGAACCCTGCGGAGATAATCATCTCTAACCATTCCTCCTACCGAGTGGGAACTCTAAACGAGCTTTTAATTTCGCGGTCTGCAAATCTCTGAAATATAATATTATTTGTTATTTTGTCGCAACGTGAGGTTTCCGGGTTGTAAAAATGACTGTATCCTGAAGATTTTCCCATACTTCAATTTCAATTTTTAAGTATCTCAGGAATAAGAGCTTCAAAAAAACCTACTTTTATATTAAATACAACCAATTGATTCCTTAATTTTGCGACCCCTTGCAATTGCGCCCAGGGCACTTGCCCCACTCTTGTTTCGCCACTGCATACAGTGAAGCACCGTTTATACGTCTTGCAAGGGACTGACATAAAACGACGGATGAATGAAAAGACGTAGAATCGAAATTTTAGTAAATAACTTTGATTATTATAAAATTATTGTTACTCATGCAAATTCATTTAAAAGTATCGATTTTAAAGCTTTTAAAGATGATACTAGTATAATACTACATAGTTATGGAAATCAATAATTAAAATTTAAAATTGAACATTTACTGACCGAGCGTCTACCTTTTAACTCCAGCATTTTGCACTTGTCTGGCCGTATGTTTGTTACACGAATACGACCAAATGCGTCGTTCGATTTCCTTCAAATTTGGCAGGAATATTTCTTTAAAGAAATAGAAAACGGTTTGTATGTTTTATTTCTATTTAGTTCTCTGCGGCTGAGGTTTCTTCTTTTGTTATACCAGAGTCGATGTGGAGTCGAGAGGCTAACCCAAATGGGATACGATCGTCACGACAATTCATTTTAAATGAGTTGTTTCAGTTTATGTGAATAAAACGTCTTAGTTATCCAGCAGCGTCTTCTGATTGTGCACCCACCACACAGGCACGTTTAATTAAACCGTCGTCTGACGCGCTGATTGTCTGTGAGTATCAAGTACGTCATTAGGAGTCGAATTAATGGTCTGTGAGTATCAAGTACGTCATTAGGAATCGAATTAAGTTAATTGAATGCTGTTTCACAACTCTTTTGACAAAAGAAATAGGTTCGAAGTTCTTCAGTGGAGTCCACAGCGTCTTTAAAGGAAGGAGGAATAACTTCTTCATCATCGCCTGAATTAGCACCAAATTGTCTTCTATTAATTCATCAGTTGCGAATAATTTCGAAGTTGCGACATCTTTATCACAGCTATCATACGAGAAAAGCAGAAACAACAGAGGAAATCGACGCATAAACGGTGCTTTACCTTACTGTAATCAAGATGCTCACGAATCTCCACGTTTTAGACCTCCTTTGGTCAGAAAACACCGTTTTGGAATAATGTATGTGTGAGAACGTGAAACTCAGAAACGGAACCAACTAGACCGATACAATTTAGTAAATGGTATTTACACCAAAATTGTAGATTTCTGTCAAATTCTAGACGCAGTCTGTTAGCAGAATTCTGTCCGTTGTCACTCCCTCTTTTATGAGCAAAATACGCAACTTGATGAACTTCATATGCAAATGAAGACATCTTGTTCAACTAGCATCGCTATCTTCAATCCTCTGTGATGTAAATCCCTGTTTCAGTGTCTCTTTCATCTTTGCAATCAATAGAAACTCCAGAAATCATTTGTATATAGCATTTCATCGTTAATATTCTGCCTTATTATGTTACTTTCTGTAAACATTTTTATTTAAATTTTTTTGAATTATTAAGTATTTTATTACACATACTACAATTACTTATCTTAGTATTTTATTATTATATTGTACTTATTCTCATACTGCAGGTAAATGTGTTTACGGTTATCGGCATCTTTTCAACTTCTGTAAGTTAATGCATTTATTTCATATCATTATATTTATTTTGCTTGATGGTTTACTTTTATGTAGAGTCCGGAAGACCTTGTTTGGGCTCTGCAAGAGTACCCTTGTAGTATATTGTCATTCATCATTAGTTAGAGGCCGCATTCGTTTAATCACAATTGCTTACAAAATGCAGCCTTTTCTTTAATTATTAAACCAAATATTTACATCGTGAATCACCGCTGTCTACAAAGTCATCAACAGCCTCAAATTGTCAGAGACCGCATCTCTTCAAAGTGTTTTTATAAGCCAATTTTTGTATTTGTATTTACGCAGAAGTTGGTAATTTTTTTTTTGACTAAGTGTTCACATGTACCTAACCAACCGACAGGGAGCCGTTCTGCCTGGGGTATATTGTGATGTGAAGTTAAGGTCTATCCATCCACGATTCAAATATTTTTAATTTACCCATAGTTTAATCACCCACGGAAGTTTCATTCTTGAAAACTTTTTTTATTTGCATAGCGGATCGTACCAATCTAAAACATCGTTTTCTGCTGCGCCCTCAGCGGAGGCCAATCTCACCACCCTTTCTGTACGACCGGGCGAGACCGTTTCGTGTGATTTTACGAGGGAGCGACACTCCCTTAGTCTGAAATAAGTTCGTATCTCCCTAAGAGATCGCAATCTACCATTTGCGAATGAGTCTTAAAATGGTATTGTGGAACTTGCGCACAGCCTCATTAGCGCTAAGTCATTAAGTAGTGTCCTTTGCGCACAAGCGTTGGAAAGGTTGCAGTATTGTAAACTTTATCGATGTCTATATGACTTTGCAACCGATTTGGCGTAGATTTACGCATTGAAAACTTTTGCCATATAACAATCAATCAATGTCAGTGCCCCCTGCTTCAACGACGCTTCCGTGGGAAAATGCTAAGGACTTTAATAACTGTTATTCTCAAACAAGTGACTAATACCAATATAATTTAATTAAAATATAAATAAT
>BGPR01030102.1:0-18879 GCA_013235015.1 Araneus ventricosus
TAATACTGGGTTAATTTTGGGATCCATTTCCCTTTGAATCTACGTTTATATCCATTAATACTGGGTTACTGTCATACAGGAATGGCGCTAGAGTTTGCCCGGCGGGGAGGCCCGATTTGCCCGACAGGTTGGCACGATCTCCCTGACGGGGGGGGGGGGAGTGTAATGAAATTGGTCTCAGATTTTCTCCAGATTATTATTTATCAACTACAGTTGAATACCCCGTACAAAAATTTTCCCTACGGGATACAAAATTTTTCCCCGACGTGGGAGTAGGGCGCTCCCCCCTCTGGCGCCACCCCTGCTGTCATATCCACAGAACTTTTAGTTTGCTTTAATTCTTATCAAACATTGTGTCTAGTGATGGATTCTTATCAAACATTGTGTCTAGTGATGGATTCTTATCAAACATGGTGTCTAGTGATGGATTCTTATCAAACATGGTGTCTAGTGATGGATTCTTATCAAACATGGTGTCTAGGGGCCAACCTTACTCTGAGAGCGCATTAGAAATATCACTTCCACATCGTTTCCTGCCTCAAAATGATCGAAAATGCAGGGAAGGAATTACCAAGAGAACCCTCACTTCTGCTCGGAAAAAGCTTTGGAAGGAGAGTGTTGTCGAATGTGACACTGGGGAGTCTGAGACAGTAACCTGTGGAGCCAATAGTCAACGCGGTTGTGTCTTTGGTCGAGATCAGGGGGCTGGAGGAATTTGAATTTGTGGACCAGCACAACCGCCGAAGAGCTCATGGAGTTGCATTGTGTTTCACAGCCAGATGTTGTGGAGGAGAGTTTGAGGCGGCGGCAATAGCAACCTCCTAGCGCAATTAGATGAATGCAGAAAGCACGGGGAAGTGTTGCGCCGCGCATTGAGAAGCATCACCTGCAGATTTATTTTATGATAATGACAAATTTTGAAGCGTGGTCAGAAACAAATGTTTCTAGACAACTTCCTACTAAAAAAGAATCAGGCATGTATCATAATTCATATAAAAACCCAACAATATTAAAACACTTAGAGAAATTAGCAAAATTTCTAAATGAAGCATTGAACTCATTCCTGCACGTTATAGTCTGTACCATAAATAATAAACTTATTATTTCGATTTTTTTTTCCTGCAAATTGTATCCGCATTCCACGTTAGGTTGATTCTGCTGTAAAAGAAAAGATGAAGATGATTCACGCCCCTTAACAATCTTATATAATTTTCTTTCAATAAAGGCTATGCATAAAATTTTAACGTAGGACTACGTTCCTCCCATTGGGGTCTCAGGAATGAATTTTATTCGCACGCTAAAACGCCACGGAAAACGCTGTATGGGATATCCTCTATATCTCGGTAACTGCATATGTCAAAAACACAACTAATGTCTTGTTTTAGAGATAAAAGGTAACAACAGTGAATACAGAACAACTTCGTGAGATATTTGCTTTACAAAAAAAAAGTATTTTACTTGCGTGATATATCTTCTTCACTCATACGTAATATTTTTAATATGCCTAGTTTATCTTCCAGACGAGATGTTTCTCGCGTTCTTTTCTTTTACAAAGTTATTAATGGGTCAATTGATTGTAATGATATAATGAGTTCAATAGATTTCGCTGTGCCCGCCAGATTTTTAAGAAACCAGAGTTCCTTTCCAAATTTAATTATATTAACAGGTTCTCGTTATATAGGTTTTATAAAATTTTTAACACGTTCTCTGAGGAACTTGATATTTTTAATATGTCTCTCGGTGCTTTTAAGTCGAAATTTTGCATCTTTGAAATACACGATACGTTTTATTTTGCCTTTCTACAACATTTTAGATTTTTACGCTATTTGATTTTCTGTGTTCTTATGTATTCGACCAGTTTTTTGGCGCCGTGTTTGATTGATTTTTATCCTAAGTGTTGCATTTTTTTTTTAAATCTCAAGTGTGTGCCTTTTGGAAATGAACTTTAAATAAAAAAAAATAATAATACGGCTTTTGGTGTCATAGTGTGTCTTAAAGTTTTGTGATTTTGTGTTTTCGTTTTTAATTATACGTTTGCATAAGTTTTATGATTTTATGTATTCTCTGTGTTCTACTTTTTGCTTTCTAAGGCATTTATTTACTCATTGTGACTTTTATTCTTTGTGTGTTTGTCAACACTCTGTGGATGGAGTTTTCTCTGAAGTGTGCTTTTCTTTAAATAAATAAACAACCATCATGTTCCATCCTGAGCGAAAGCTTGCCATCCAGCAGTTCCGAGAAATCTCCAACGACACGTTCTCGTCTGCTTATCGAGCGTTGCGTGCCTGTGGCCTGCTTTAAGTTGTTCTGGTGTCCGAGATTCACCCATACCCAATGAGCCATGGCCAGCTTTCCCGTCACCCATCCCAGTAATCCCATGATCTTCATTTAAAGCCAGAAGAATCCCGTGGGGAGTCGCCATGCATCACAAAAGATAAGTTCTTAAATTTAGCTTTACATCTATATTATATAAAACGCTTATGCGTGGCACAAAAAAAAGGACCTTTATTTCTTTCTCCCCGTTGGCAACGATCAGTTTGTTTACCAATCTGAACCCTGACGCGGAGATTCTTGAATTGGTTTAAAATCGAAAACAGCGAATTTTTTTTTTTAGTTTACATCGTTTGAATTAAATAAGTTTCAGTCGTACAGTTTGGATTAATGTGAGCTTAATACTGAATGTCCTTTTCAGCTAAAAGTTTCTGAAAAATTGGTTTATTCATCTCTCGACAGCTCATATGTTCCGAATTCCATCTATCCAGAGAAAAATAGTATCCCTTCCTTCACTTAATAATAATTGGAGGGAGTGTGTTTACATGTGCAGAGGCAATATTTCATTTAAAAAGTGCATGTTTACGATTTTGAAGGATGAAAATTTTGAAAAAGGGTATCTAATCAATAATAAAATGCTAAGGTTGTTAATTTTAAAAAGGTAAAAGTTAATATTTATTATGGTTTATAATTTTGAATAGTGAATCTGAACATGTTTAAAGTTATTTGTCAGTTAAACTGTGCTTTTTAAGCTGAAAGTTTGTGAAATGGGCTAAATAATCTTTCGTAACTCAAACTTTCTGATGTTGTAACGCATAAATAACTACCCAGAGATAACAGTTGTAACTTTCTTGGCTAAATAATTATTGTAGTGAGTGTGTATAGATGTGGCGAAGCTTTTCCGATTAAGATTTCAGTGGAATTAGAGCATGCGTAGAATTTTGGTGTAAAAAGCAAAAATTTTATGAATTTTAAAAATTTTTGAAAAAAGGCTATTTTGTTAATTTAAAAAATTAAAAGTAAATATTTATTATGGTTTATAATTTTGAATAGTGAATCTGAACATGTTTAAAGCTATTTGTCAGTTAAACTGTGCTTTTTAAGCTGAAAGTTTGTGAAATGGGCTAAATAATCTTTCGTAACTCAAACTTTCTGATGTTGTAACGCATAAATAACTACCCAGAGATAAAAGTTGTAACTTTCTTGGCTAAATAATTATTATAGTGAGTGTGTATACAAGTGGCGAAGGTTTTTTTCAGCAACAATTCATTGAGAAGAGTGGAAATTAAGAAGTTTGTTCGAATAAAGTTGGGGCTAATGAAACTTGAAGAAATATTCAATTTTGTGTAGCAATAAGTTTTAAATGCCTGATTTCTGATTGATGTAAGTAATTTATATTAGTAAACATTTTATAATTATACACTTTAGCATTCAAATTTCTTTCAAACATTTACATATATATATTTATATATATGCTACCAGGAAATTTTAATTTTAGAAATTTGATGATTTAGTTTATTAGTAGGGTAGACCGGGGCTAGTTGGGCCGTTTTTTCTTCTAAGAATTTTTAAAAAATTACAATTCAACATTTTAAATTTTTTTAATGCAAACACTATCAGCGTACCTTCAGGAAGAATTCACCATAATAACTTTTGAAAATATTAACTATTAATATTAATTTAAAAGCTGAAACTGATACCAAGTCGCGTGGCCCAACCTGCCCCGACTACGGGGTAAGTTGGGACACGTCACTTATTTAATATTCTAGTAAGGTAGAATTGAAGAAACATAAAAAAAATCTTATCACATTTTACTTTTCATTTCCTGCGAATGATAACACAAGATATCCTAAAGGAAAATCTCTTTCATGTACCATTTCTTGATGAAGCCATAAAATTATAAAATTGTAAAATTATGTGAAACAAAAAACCAAGAGATTGAAACTACAAAATTAATAAGTTTTATGCTGAAAACAGAATTAAATGACTTCATCGTCACAATTTTCATCATTACAGCTTCACTTCTAAAACAGCAAATTTCATTGCTTAAGAAGAAGCATTCCCTCTATCCGATTTTCTAACGTAATGGCGAACCATCTTAACAGGTAGCCCTGCAAGAGAAACAAAGTAGCATGTATCGAAAAAAAATATTTCATATTATTATATTTAAGGCAGATAAATAATAATATTATTATTATTATTATTATTATATAAATTATAATATTAATTTCAAGAATATTATAAATAATATTAATTCAAAAAATAATATAAATATTAATTAATATTAATTTAAATAACACAGTTAGGTTATAGATACAAATCTGGTGCATTTTTACTCAACAAGAACTGAGATACAATTTTTAAATTCATCGTAAAATAATAACAGCGCATTCTGTTTTTCACTTTTTTAATGGAGATGGAATCAGCTTAGATTTTCTTAACAATTATCTTGCATTTTAAATTTGGTGCATATCCCATAAATTCAGATATATTTATATATCGCAGATCATGAAAAACAGTATAACAGCGTCATTTGATTTTACAGCAACATTGAATCATTATAGTTATTCATAATGGACATGCCATATATTAATTCGGCGTAATTCCATCTCAAAATTAAAAGAACATATTAAAATCTTTAAAAAATATTACTAAAACTGAACTTTAAATTCTATATGTATTTCGATTTAAAATATTTTAGCGTAATTATTGTCTTTTAGTAACAATGGGATATTTGATATGATTTCAATTTGCAAATTTTGATCATCATCAATACTTTCTTCCTTTGAATATAGAAGAAATTAAAAAAGAATAATTATTCATGGAATTGAGAGAACGGTTACATAAATGAATTGATTTCGAGACTTCATTCGTTACAATTAGGCTTTGGAGATACTACGTGGCACGATCGCTCGCCATTTCCACAGGATCAACATTCTACGGGGGCTAGTTGAGTAGCCGGCCGAACGTGCCCCATGCGAAGTGGCCCAACTTACCCCGTGTCGCCATTTTTGTTTCTGATGGGTGTACGAATTTACTTTGAAAGTATTTAATTAAACAAACATGCTCTACAGTAACTATGAACAGATATCTTACAGAATATTATTTGTGAAAATGGAAATTGTAATATAAAAACATAGAAAAAGAAGTTTATTTATAAGGAAGGAAAGTTACTCAACTTGGCAAAAAGTTGAAAATTCCAGCTGGTTCGTTAGTAGACTCTGCTATTCCAATGACCTTTACGGAAAAGAAGGGAGGGGGAATGACACATACTTGGCTGGAGTAACAGTGCTATCTATCGGAAAATATTTAAAATAATCCGACTGACCCAACCTGCCCCTATGCCCAACTAGCCCCGGTCTACCCTAATTGCTGAAAACTTTTTAGGAGTTTATGCTATTTCAGATAATTTAAATTTACTTTTAGTAATTAATGTATTTATAATTTCCTATTACTAGCCGACAGTCATAACTGTATGGAGAGCGAAGCGAGCTGGGATCACGTAGTGATCCCAAAAGAATCACAACGTGATTCTTGGGGGTTGTACGGCAAGCGCGTGAAGCGAGCTGTTTTCACATAGTGATCCCGAAAGAATCACGTGATCCTTTGGTGTCGGTGAGCGGAGCGAGCAGGGGGTGTTATATATATATATAAAGATTTTATAACAACTGTGCTAGGACACCCAGTGTCTTCATGTAGCGAGCGAAGCGAGCAGGGTTTGCGTAGCAAGCCCCTGAGGATTGCAGCGCAATCCTCCTGGGGGTTGGCGAGCTTTAGCGAGCAGGGGGCAGAGCCCCCTAGTTAAAATTAATATACTTAAGACATAATTATAATAAAAACGAAACAAAAAATAAATAAATTAGGCAAAGGCCGATGAAATGGACTTTCGTTCAAATATTTCTCGCACTGGACCTTTTAGCAGTTGTCATGTTAAAATCATTATTATTTGGCAAGGTATCAGCGCATGTTCAACATTTAAGAATCTGTCTAGTCTAAGTGACATCTCCAGTTAAATGAAGTTTTGCTTTTAAATTAAGATATATAAATTCTGAATGTTTTTGAGTATTTCACATTACATGAATTGTCATCCATGTTTAAATTTTGAGAGCAACAGAAGCTGATTCAGAGAGTTGTGCTATGTCTTAATAAGTAAATGCATGTAATTGGAAGGGCCCTATCCAAATTTGAATGTTAGATTTTGTTCTGTGTGTTTGTAATGATGCATAATATATAGTCCAGAAACATTAATAGATCTTTAATAAATTGTTTTATTTTAATAAATACGTTTTTGTCAGTCATTTATCTCACAGCAACTGACTTCAGAAGAATTAACCCTTATCTGACTTTTTTTTTTAAATTTGTCAATTTTAGAACCTGGATGTTTAAATTTAAAACCATACACAACGCAATGCTTTTCTTTCGTTTATATGTCTTTCAAGGAACTGGCCTAAAACGAAGTATAAATCAAAAGACGCATAATCGAAATTTTATTAAACAACTTGAATTATTACAGATTTATTGCTACTTACGAAAATTCATTTAAAATCCATAATTTTAAAGACTTCTATGCTTATAAAAGGCAATGTTTGTGTGTGCGTGTGTGTTTGTCTGCGATGTCGAAACGAAGCTATCGCACTTACAGCCATGAAGTTTGGCACACAGGTAGTCGTAATGGTGACTGAATGCACCTCGAAGCCGAAATTTTAAATTTTAATCTAAAATTCTTTTATTTAATGTTTTGTGTTGTTTTGGTTGATTTTTCTCACTCATTTCTCAATAGATTGGTTTCGAATAATTGTACGACAAAAATAGATAGACCATCGGAAAGAGCACACGATTTCCGTTCTAATGAAGTTAATTTTGGATTTCTAACGTAATTTACTGAATTTTGAGAATTTTTAAAAAAAATAGTCAGTTTTGCCATCTAAATGTTAGTTTTGTTTTTAAATTTGTCGCATCCGACTTTCTAATAACACTATTATTTTCAATTTTTTTCAGCTTATAACTAGAACGGTTCTGTCGGATTTAAAACAAGGACGGTTAAAATATCTTTTCCCGTTTTCTTTTAAATTAATTTTTTTCTGGGCCGTTGAGAGTTATTTTTCTCGATCGAGTTCCTCGCGCGGTACTTCTTCGGAACGTTGATGCCAATTTTGATTGGCGGACGCGCAGAATACGTCATGACCCTCACCTGAATGAATTCGATTATTATTTTCGGATTCGATTTTATATTTTGCTTGCTGTATAATAATCATTTTCACGTTCCAATTTTGTAATATTGTTTTGGATTAACGTACTCTGTATTGTAGAGCGAAAAAAAAAAAAAAAAAAAAAAAAAAAAAAAAAAAATGTGTATCTTTTTTTTTCAAAACTTTTTCATGTCATTGTGGGCGGTTTTTTTTTTATTTTGTTAAAGTCCTGATTCCACGGGCAAGGCCGTGCGCGTACTGCTAGTTTCAGATATAACTAGTATATTGCTACATAGTAGTGCACTGCGTCTTTAAAGGAAGGTGGAATAACATCTTTATCATCGCTTTAATCAGCACCAGACAATTTGGCTTCTATTCATTCGTGAATTGTGAATCATTTCGAAGTCATGATATCACAGTTCACACACTGGAACAGATGAAATTTTCACATTTTAGAACGGAGGAAAACAACGCATAACCGAAGCTTTGCATCGTATAAATGAAGCACTTTATCATTACAATGAACACGAATGAATCGGGACTGTGATGAAACGACGTATAAATGAGAAACGTATAAACGGTGCTTTACTGTATTTATAGAAGTATTTCATTAAATGGATCCACTTGAGTCAATCCCCCCCCCCCTTCAAAATTGCGCTCATGCTGTTTTTTTCACATTCTAAAGAAGTGTTTACATAATGCATGAGGAAACAACAAGAGTAAAGTAAAATCTCATTATAGGTATATGAGACCTACCGGTAAATAACAATAATAATAATTGTTCTAAGAAATTAATCGGTTCTTTTCAAAAGCCCCAGAATCTTGATGCGATTGACTCGTGTGGTTCCTGCAATCAACGATTCACATAAAACGAATTTATGGTACAAATGTAACCAAGACTGACACTAAAAGAGCAGCTGCTCGGTTCTGACTTCATATACAGTGGAATCTCCCTATAACGAAATCGCTTGGTTCCAGTTGAAAAATTCGCTTTAGAGAAAATTTCGTTATACGGAGATTAGACATTTTTGCAGTTATTTAAGTAAATGTTGAAAACCTTTTAGCATGTGAAATAAGTTCAAAAATATTTAATCATGACTTTCAATTAAAAATGAAGTAATATTTATTATAAATTTGTTAAAATTATACTAATTTTTATTGTATAAACAAAATGCTCAAAAGTGAAGACAATTCACCCATTTAGAGAATAATATGTACAAGTACGGATAAACATAAAATGCGTATTGTCACATCCATTTGCTGTTTCCTCCCCGATTCTTGGAATCTTGACCCGTAGAAATGTTGCTCCCTCTGTAGAAACCCAGGTCCCCACAACTGCATTACCCTTCACATAGCATTCTATTGTTATGTGTTATCGCTGGAATGAACAATGCGAGTGGTTCCAGAAACAGGCACGTGTGAGCGATTCGTTTGCGCAGAAATTAGCAACTTTCTTCAAAAATGACGAAAATCGAAAAGATAAAGGTCTGAAAAAATTCGTTATAGGGAGACAACCACTTCGTTATATGGAGAATATTTTGAATTTTATTTAACAATCCGATTAAAAATTTCGTTATAGGGAGAAATTCGCTGTAGGGAGACTTCGTTGTAGGGAAATACAGTTATTAGCAGCACATTTATTAGCTCATTTATTTGACTGCAAGGCGAGCTAACAAAAAGACCACCATTTAACAACAAGAGAAGAAAAAGCAAACCATTGTTTGAAGAGATGAATGATGTCCTACCGCCACGAGAAAAATCCCAGACGCGAGACAGGCGGGTGTCTGTCGTTATGGAAACGGTATAGTACACTGCATTTTGGGGGTGAAGGAAATGGCTTTATTTCATTTGGCGCAGATAGAACCGGCGGAAGTCTAATTTCTCTTTGTACTTCGGTCGAAAACGAATTCCTCGCCTTACTAGGAGTATTAGTTGATATAAATCTTCATAGATGGAGCTAGTTATGCTTGTTTTTTCCAGTATGTTCTAATTCTGTAATTTTCACTTCTGACGTTCATTGTTCTATCATCATGATTTCGGCAGAGAGGGTAAACATTTTTACTTGATCTAGACTCTTTTGGATTTTAATTTAGGAATTTTGCCTATGGATTTTCATAATGTTTCTCATTCTTGCGGTTGGACAGAATTCAGGCCACATAAGGGAATAAATTTTAGACTATTGTCTTTCCTTTATACAGAAAATTCGTCAAATTCAGAACTACAATGGCGTGTGGCTTCTGTGAAAGTACGCTATTCTGGTTCTTTTTCATTTATTCTTCCAATTTGATTTCATTTTAATTGTAGCTCTTACTTTCTACTTTTTCTTGTTTTATTTTTATTTTTGTGTCTTGGATAATTTTGTTTTAAATATTTGGTCATATATGTTGGTTAAAACTTTTTTAAATGTTGATTAATCTTAAAAAATTCTGATAATGATATCACCTAATCCTACTGCGTTAGCGCGCATAAAAAGTGCATTATTGTCATTTTATTATTGTTTACTTCTTCTATTGTTATTTTTTTCAACTTAAATTTCGAATTAATAATTTCGCCTTACTAAGTGTGCTTAGTTTGCCAAATGCAGCGGTTGATTTTGTACCCGCTTCCCTCATTTCTTCGCCTCGTCTACTTGAGGCAACCCTGTCCAGGGTGTCTCTCGTGGCGGTCGGGCAGTATTACGAAGGAATATAGGTTGTTAGCTCCCCAGAAAGAAAAAGAAAAATCCTTCCCCTTTATGAAAATGAACGGTCAATTTTAACGAAATCTTTTGACCTTAAAACATCGCTAATAGAAAAAGATTTCTTTCGTCATGCGGTAATGTAGATACAGTCAAACCCCGTTATAACGAACCCTCAACGGACCGACTCAGAAGTTCGCTGTATCCGTATTTGCAAAAAAAAAAAAAAAATGCCCTAACATGCTAAGATACTACTTCTATAATAAACTTTTTAATAAGATAATATTTTCATTAGTAATTAAGGACAAATAAAGTATTAAATAATTCGCTTGCCAACGTTAGCCATGGTCACTGCAAAGTTCACAGAATGACAAGCAATTAAACTAAAATGGCAGAGAAAACACGTGATTGCTCCTAGGTCGTCTGACCAGAAAGTCCCCCCACCTTCCTTGGTTGACACCAGGCCAGGCGACCACCGGGGGGAGGAGGGGAGATAGAAACTGTAAAGAGCCTTGCCTATTGTTCCTTTGTCTCACTTATGGGGTTAGCAGCGACTCTAACAAAGGTACAATAGGCGAGGAATGTAGTCTCTGGACCAGAGTATTTCATGCAAAAGGGGTAATCTTGTAGAAGTTGGGTTGACTCGATCACAATTAGTAAAGAATGTCCCTTTGGGGAAGTGAAAAGTTTGAAGTTTTCAGTTCGCTATAACCGAGTCTCTAGCGTTTGTTGTTCGTTATAAACGTATGAAAATACATAATTAACATAGGGCTTCAGTTGGGACCATGTAAAAGGTTCGCTGTAACCGAGGGTTCGCTATATCGCGGTTCGACTGTATTTTAAAAGGTCTTTCCGGATAGTACAACAAGCCGTGATTAGCAATAATAGTGAACAGATCGGCCATTGATTATTAAAGAATGGAAAATAAATTAATAATCAATGGATCAGTACATAATTAAATTTAAAAAAATCACTCTTGGCGGGGGCTAAGTGTGTGATGCGAAAAATTGCTGCTTTTTTTAAAAAATCAGACTGGCTGAAGGAGTAAAGGAGAGATGTCTGATCATCATCAGAGCAAGAGATGATGATGAGCGAAGGGCTGATGAATTCATTAAGAGTTCCGCAAAAATAAATACTGCGTCTTATTTGAGATCAATGGGCAATAACTTTAGTTAATGTTAAAATTTTGTCTGCGTAAATGAGGCAGTCTAGGACATTAACGTTTCCTCTTTCGAACTTAACTTTCTTAACCCAAGAGTGGTCATTTTTCTGCATTTGATGCTCAAAATTAAAGCAATAAATCGATCGTTAAAATAGCCATTGTTTGACTTTTAAATGTTTTTTAATTCTCATTTGTATCAGACAGAAAGTTATTCGTGCTTCCGGATATCAAGCTCGCGTCTGGATCTTCGAAATGTCCGGATTTACGAGAATTGAAATAATCTGATGTATTCGAGAAAGCTAATGTCGTTGTTTACACTGTTGAGAAAGACCTCTTTATTCAGGCCCTAGTTCAAACTGAAAATTGAGAGTTTTGGAATTTCGTTTTTCATTAATTGAATGACCAAACATCAATAAAAATTGCATCTTCTTTGCAATCGGATATCTTAATTTTTTTATAGGAAGCTTTTAGAATTTTATACTGAACTTTGGCCCCCCAAGCACGTCCGGGTTAAAAAAAAAAAAGTTAACCTAGCTATTCACCAGTTTCTGCGTATGATTGGGTCTCAGATATAATATCCAACACTCCCTTTACTTCTGATAGAAATCTCTCCCCTTCAAGCCATCACACTGAGTTCGTGCTTGTACTCGAAAAGTATAAAAAAATAAATTTCTGGTTCGCTATTCTTGAAGTTTGGGAATTTAAACTGTAAATTGATTAGCGATAGCGAGCCTCTTTAGGCCTATCGAGAAATGAAAACGGACGCTTGTTCAAGTCAATTTCCTCAACGCAAGTAGTGCTCATCAGAGGCCGATGGCGCCATCTGTGCGTGATCGATGTCCCTAGTTGTTTAGATCCAAAATTGAATTAAGAAATGGTGTAATTTTAGTTAATCGGGATTACCAGTTGTATGAAAAGACCCTATGGAAATTGAATCTATTATGATGATGAAACTTATTCCCAATATGTGTTACTGTTTGAAATTTCTAGAAAAAGATTTTATGAAAAGATATGGACTTTGTTAATATCAATTTTTTTAAATTTCGAAGAAGAACAAAATGCTCAATTTTTCGTAACCAATAACGAACATTTCTGGAATTTTTTTTCTCAAATGGTAGATCTCACGATTATATCAAAGAAATGTCTAAAAAATCAGAACTATTGTATATTGATGGCGAAAAGTTGAGTTTCCTCTTTCTGTTTGAAATTTCAAAAAAAATGAGTTAGGTGGGTCTGCTTGTTAAGCGACGTTATTATAATAATGATATTAGAAACTAATTTTGTTTAAAAAGATTCTGCATTAAATTTTTAAATGTAACTCTTCTATAATATATATTTTTATGAGGGTAAATTTTTACCTTTTTCAGGTTTTTTATTTCTTTTTAATCTTGTTTTTTCCATTTCGCAGATATAATTTTCTGTTGTTTAATTTTTTGATATTATCCTTTCTTATCTTCATTTTATTCATTTCATATCTCATACACTTTCTTATTCAATTATTTTATTATCAACTGCTCTTGTAATATAGCGCATTTTATAAATGCACATTATTTTTATCGCAACATCCAAATTGGCATTATCTCCTACATTAACCTAAGAATTAATTTGCTTAATTTCGTCTTTTTAAATCAACTTCGGATATCAGCTGCATAATCTATTCGTATGACTCTGCACATGTGGCCGGACAATAATACAGTACATTTATTTATTTATTTATTGTTTTATCAAAGTGTCATTACAAGAGCTTGTACTGCCCAGCCTGAAATGCAAATATTCGGATCGCCATTTTAATTTCACTTAAATGATGTTTTTCATTCAAGAATTTGTGATAATTCTAAATATTTTTTAAAAAATATAAATAGTTTTGAAAGTTGAAAA
Organism: Araneus ventricosus; assembly: GCA_013235015.1. NCBI lineage: Eukaryota > Metazoa > Arthropoda > Arachnida > Araneae > Araneidae > Araneus > Araneus ventricosus. The sequence continues at coordinate 13,178 of BGPR01030102.1, forward strand.
TTGCACGATTGATTCGGTAATGCACCCCAGAATGACATGTGCAAATTTCATGTCATCACTTTTCCTTATTTCGTATGAGTTCTTGTGTCAGGCAGACTCGTGAATTTCCTGTTTTTTATATATATATTTATCTTTAAAAGTGACATTTTGTTATAGCATAAATGAACCTTTCTTACTAAGATTCCAAATATCAGCCTTTTCGAATATTCGGCTCTTATTTTTTTACTTTCTAGTATACGAAGTATAGGAAAAGAGTCTTTTTTTAGAGACTTCTAATTTGAACAAAAGGAAAAGCACAACATGCAGTCAGTGGCGTACCTACACAAAATAGCGCCCAGGGCAAATACCAAAACTGCGCCCCCCCTCTTTTTTCTTTTGAAATGTGATCCCCATTTTCTTTTCTGAAAATTTATGCCGGGGTGTGCAAAGATTAAAAGTGCAAATAAACTTAAAAAATAACATATAAAACATTTTGAGTTAATCTTGAGTTGAAAATAACATATAAAACACTTTTGAGGGGCCTTCAGCCCCGAATCTTTCTTCTTCATTGCTGCATATTTTTTGAATACAAACGAAATTAAAATAAGAAAAATCGCGCTTTTAACTAGGAGATTTAAAAAAATTACATAAATAAATTATAGATTCTTAAATATTGCTCTTAGTTATGAAGGTAATCGAAAGAATTCACAGTTTTATTTTAGATCATATTAATTTTTTTTTACCACTGAGGCAAATTTTTGCGACATAATGAATAACAAATAATTCATTTCATGCTGGAGTGTATTTAAAAGCAGCTAAATATTTCCGTTCAAAAATCAGGTGAAAGTGTGAAATAAGCATACAAAAGATGCCTGCAGCAAAGTTTCTACTAGAATTATAAAAGTGTAATTTTATAAATTTAGATTCATTCATTTTATGCTGTGTAAAACTGAATTTAACAAAAACTGCCAAGACGAATTTAGTGTTTTATAATTAAACCATATAAAAAAATTAAAGATGTTTAACTTGATAATAGTATAATAATTTCATTTTTTTCGGATTTAATGTATTTGCAAAACAAACGGAGCAGATGGGGATTCTGACAGAAAAGTTATGTCTTCTTGCTGGAGAGATTAAGCTTCTAAATGCCGAAGGTTTCGTGGGAAAAAACATCATTCCAGATTTTATCGAGACAAACGCTTGAAATAGACATTTTAATTAAGACTAAAACACTAGCACTGAAGTAATCAGTCTAAAATTTAAATTTAGAATAATTTTCACTGAAATAAATGAAAATATATACATTATCGACATCATATCCAAAAGAACTTCAGGCATGGGCATGGCGATATCATTTCTTAGAATTATTATCATGAGCAGGATAATAATCTTCAAAACTACCTTTTCGTAATATACAAAAGGAAAGTACATGCAAAAGGCGTTACATAATACTTTATTTGAAAATGATTTTGTTGGAAAAAATCTGCTGTAAACCTAGCAGAACAATTGAGATGTACTTCATAATTTAATTTTAAATCTTCTTACATGCTTATTTAATTCTTTGGCTTTTTAAATGTAAATTCTTTTAGAGAATCCTTGTTATTTTAAAGAAAATTAAATTAAAATTTTTTTCAATGTCAATTTAAGATCAGGATCTGCAAGATCTGTTAATTTTTACCAGCAATTGCAAAACTTTTTGCGGTCTTTTATCTCTCTCTCAGGGTCTTTTTACGTTTGGCAGAACAACTGCATCTACGTTCTATAAACATTGTCGCATTAATTAATAAAGTATCGCATTAATTATTAAAGAAACTGCTTTGATTTATCTTGATTTAAGGTATCCGACTGTGTTCGGCGACATTTTTTTGAAATATGACTTATATATATATTTTATTAATTGTAAAATTAGACTTTCAAAATAATATTTTTTTTAAAAAAATTGAGAAATTTGAAGAAAAATGACTAAAATATTTGCCTTACGCTAACAGCCATAGACAAAATCATATTCTAAATATACGTAAATCCTTGTAGGAGTACATTTTTATGACAGTTATCTGTTTTATTCTCTAAAATATTTCTTGTACTTCAAAATAGTTTTGAGATATAGCTGAATGTAGTTACTATACTGGCAATTTTTCATAAAAATTGCTTTTCGTTTATATTTAAGCACTTAAAAATAATACTCGATTTTAAAATTGACCTTAGTTTTTAGAGGAAAACATCAAGCATATTACAGAAAACAATCTCGGAAAATTTCATTTCAATACTTGAATAACTTTTTGAGAAATCATTGTTACGGTCGACAGTTTTCCTCAAAAATATCATTTCTCAGAAAACGCATTTAAAGTTTTCACTCAACATAAAATAATGCTCACAGTTCGGTAATAAAACAGCTATAACTCCATTTGTAATTCACCTAGAGTAAAAAGTGAGACAGTTTTAGAACGCTTATTAAACAGGCTATAAAATTAAGTCATAAAACGTTTTTTGATAATTTCATCAAAAACGACGATTTTAAACCAGTCGGATACCTTAAACGCCAATACTGACTGATAATTTTTACCAGGAATTGCAAAACTTTTTGCGTTCTTTTCTCTCTCTCAGCATTTTTTTTATTTGTTTGTTCGCTTTTTGGTTTTGCGAAATAAAATTTAAAATAAATACTATCTCATTTTTGTCATACAAATTATGCAAATATTACGTGATAAAAACAATGTAAAGATAGCGAACATACGTCTTTGAAAGGTGCTAGAGTTCTCTTACTCTGCGCAAAAAATGGACGTATATTTCCCGTTCTTCACTCTTTGCTGATTGAAAATAGGAAAGAAACTTGCTAACCATTTATCACCAATTTCCGAAGAAACTGATGTCCATTCAGTGTTTACCGTGAGAAACCATAAAAACCATCAGGTCAGAAGAAAACATCAGGAACCCTGCGGAGATAATCATCTCTAACCATTCCTCCTACCGAGTGGGAACTCTAAACGAGCTTTTAATTTCGCGGTCTGCAAATCTCTGAAATATAATATTATTTGTTATTTTGTCGCAACGTGAGGTTTCCGGGTTGTAAAAATGACTGTATCCTGAAGATTTTCCCATACTTCAATTTCAATTTTTAAGTATCTCAGGAATAAGAGCTTCAAAAAAACCTACTTTTATATTAAATACAACCAATTGATTCCTTAATTTTGCGACCCCTTGCAATTGCGCCCAGGGCACTTGCCCCACTCTTGTTTCGCCACTGCATACAGTGAAGCACCGTTTATACGTCTTGCAAGGGACTGACATAAAACGACGGATGAATGAAAAGACGTAGAATCGAAATTTTAGTAAATAACTTTGATTATTATAAAATTATTGTTACTCATGCAAATTCATTTAAAAGTATCGATTTTAAAGCTTTTAAAGATGATACTAGTATAATACTACATAGTTATGGAAATCAATAATTAAAATTTAAAATTGAACATTTACTGACCGAGCGTCTACCTTTTAACTCCAGCATTTTGCACTTGTCTGGCCGTATGTTTGTTACACGAATACGACCAAATGCGTCGTTCGATTTCCTTCAAATTTGGCAGGAATATTTCTTTAAAGAAATAGAAAACGGTTTGTATGTTTTATTTCTATTTAGTTCTCTGCGGCTGAGGTTTCTTCTTTTGTTATACCAGAGTCGATGTGGAGTCGAGAGGCTAACCCAAATGGGATACGATCGTCACGACAATTCATTTTAAATGAGTTGTTTCAGTTTATGTGAATAAAACGTCTTAGTTATCCAGCAGCGTCTTCTGATTGTGCACCCACCACACAGGCACGTTTAATTAAACCGTCGTCTGACGCGCTGATTGTCTGTGAGTATCAAGTACGTCATTAGGAGTCGAATTAATGGTCTGTGAGTATCAAGTACGTCATTAGGAATCGAATTAAGTTAATTGAATGCTGTTTCACAACTCTTTTGACAAAAGAAATAGGTTCGAAGTTCTTCAGTGGAGTCCACAGCGTCTTTAAAGGAAGGAGGAATAACTTCTTCATCATCGCCTGAATTAGCACCAAATTGTCTTCTATTAATTCATCAGTTGCGAATAATTTCGAAGTTGCGACATCTTTATCACAGCTATCATACGAGAAAAGCAGAAACAACAGAGGAAATCGACGCATAAACGGTGCTTTACCTTACTGTAATCAAGATGCTCACGAATCTCCACGTTTTAGACCTCCTTTGGTCAGAAAACACCGTTTTGGAATAATGTATGTGTGAGAACGTGAAACTCAGAAACGGAACCAACTAGACCGATACAATTTAGTAAATGGTATTTACACCAAAATTGTAGATTTCTGTCAAATTCTAGACGCAGTCTGTTAGCAGAATTCTGTCCGTTGTCACTCCCTCTTTTATGAGCAAAATACGCAACTTGATGAACTTCATATGCAAATGAAGACATCTTGTTCAACTAGCATCGCTATCTTCAATCCTCTGTGATGTAAATCCCTGTTTCAGTGTCTCTTTCATCTTTGCAATCAATAGAAACTCCAGAAATCATTTGTATATAGCATTTCATCGTTAATATTCTGCCTTATTATGTTACTTTCTGTAAACATTTTTATTTAAATTTTTTTGAATTATTAAGTATTTTATTACACATACTACAATTACTTATCTTAGTATTTTATTATTATATTGTACTTATTCTCATACTGCAGGTAAATGTGTTTACGGTTATCGGCATCTTTTCAACTTCTGTAAGTTAATGCATTTATTTCATATCATTATATTTATTTTGCTTGATGGTTTACTTTTATGTAGAGTCCGGAAGACCTTGTTTGGGCTCTGCAAGAGTACCCTTGTAGTATATTGTCATTCATCATTAGTTAGAGGCCGCATTCGTTTAATCACAATTGCTTACAAAATGCAGCCTTTTCTTTAATTATTAAACCAAATATTTACATCGTGAATCACCGCTGTCTACAAAGTCATCAACAGCCTCAAATTGTCAGAGACCGCATCTCTTCAAAGTGTTTTTATAAGCCAATTTTTGTATTTGTATTTACGCAGAAGTTGGTAATTTTTTTTTTGACTAAGTGTTCACATGTACCTAACCAACCGACAGGGAGCCGTTCTGCCTGGGGTATATTGTGATGTGAAGTTAAGGTCTATCCATCCACGATTCAAATATTTTTAATTTACCCATAGTTTAATCACCCACGGAAGTTTCATTCTTGAAAACTTTTTTTATTTGCATAGCGGATCGTACCAATCTAAAACATCGTTTTCTGCTGCGCCCTCAGCGGAGGCCAATCTCACCACCCTTTCTGTACGACCGGGCGAGACCGTTTCGTGTGATTTTACGAGGGAGCGACACTCCCTTAGTCTGAAATAAGTTCGTATCTCCCTAAGAGATCGCAATCTACCATTTGCGAATGAGTCTTAAAATGGTATTGTGGAACTTGCGCACAGCCTCATTAGCGCTAAGTCATTAAGTAGTGTCCTTTGCGCACAAGCGTTGGAAAGGTTGCAGTATTGTAAACTTTATCGATGTCTATATGACTTTGCAACCGATTTGGCGTAGATTTACGCATTGAAAACTTTTGCCATATAACAATCAATCAATGTCAGTGCCCCCTGCTTCAACGACGCTTCCGTGGGAAAATGCTAAGGACTTTAATAACTGTTATTCTCAAACAAGTGACTAATACCAATATAATTTAATTAAAATATAAATAAT
>BGPR01030103.1:0-18878 GCA_013235015.1 Araneus ventricosus
GGCTGTTGACTTGCTACCATTTGTTCGACACTGTCGAATACGTCACAGCTTAAATTACTAATATATTATAATCTCATATATGGTGGCAGCGGTATTGGATGGGAGACGGAAGAAGAGCCCTGCCGAAGATAAAAGACGGAAGTAGGGAGAATATTCCCGAAATTTTTGTGTGCTGGGAGAAGTTCCCGAAATTTGTTCTGTGCTGGAAGAAGTTCCCGAAATTTGTTCTGTGCTGGAAGAAGTTCCCGAAGCAGGTACTACAGTGTGAACTATATATAGGCAATAAATAAAAAACGCCTAGTGTGTGAACTACAGCTAGTCTAAATAAGTGCCGAACCGAGAAAAGAAGTCGAGACCAGAAAGCAGTACTCAGATGTCGTCTTGTTGGTGAGATCATTTTCGATTTTATTTAGATATTTGAGGCTAGAAATTGTTTTTCAAAATTTATTTATGTTTCCATTAAAATATAAATTATGCTGAAATTAGATCTTGTTATGCAATCTGGTTGTGCAAAATCCTGCAATTAAATTTGAGTAATTATAAGTATGAGGAAAATTAGACACGTTAATTAAGTGGCATATTTTCCCTGGGCTTTGATGAAATCATTCTGAAAATTGAATAGTTAGAAATTATTTTCTTTAATTTAAGTATTGAAAATTTATAGAATTATTGTATTCTGTGCATTTTGAATCATTGTATATTGTGCATTTTTTAAGTGTTGAAATTTGTATTTTGGGGGTACTGTATTTGCTAAGTTTATAATTACTGTTCTGAAGTGTATTTGAAAATTTAAAATTGAGGAATTCAGCATTAAATTAAAATGGCAGAATTAGCGAACTACCTTAAATCGGATTTAATCCTTTTGGCAAAAGAGTGTGAGGTTGAGATTTTAGATACAGATGGGGCCAGATCTATCATTAAGAAAATTGAAAAGTCGCCAGACTTTGATAGAGGCTTTGCGCTTTCTCAGATTAAACTATTAAGTGAGGACAGAATTGAGAAAGAGAGAAAACAAAAAGAATTAGATGAAAAACAGAAAGAATCAGATGAGAGGGAGCGTGAAAGGCAGTTCGAGCTAAATAAATTAAAATTGCAGCAACAGAGCGAAACTGTTAGTTTGAATTCTAGTGGTAGGGAAAGGAAAATTACGCCTTCCTTAAAGAATATGATGCATAAGTTTGACATGGAAACTTCAGACATTTCGTTGTATCTGAATTTGTTCGAAAGGCAAGCTAAAATGGCGGATATTGAGGAATCCGAATGGGTCAACCATTTATTAGCGTTATTGCCAGTCAAACTAGCGGAGCAAATCATTAAGTTGCCCGAGGATAATTTAGCCGATTTTGAATTTGTAAAGGCCAAATTGTTAGAAAGGTTCAAATTAAACGCGGAAGCTTTCCGTTCAAAATTCATAAATTTTCAACGCCCACAAGGGACATTATGGAAGGATGTAATCTTTGATTTAAGAACATACCTTGACGGATGGTTGGAATGTCTAGAGGTTAAGGACTTCAAAGGGTTGAAAGACCTTATGGTGGCAGACCAACTCAAAAAACGCGCTTCTCCGGAAATGAAGGATAAATTTTTGGACTCATGGAGCAAATTTTGCGATCCGGAGGCCCTTGCTGAAAAATTTGACGATTACGAATCGGTGCGCCGAATAAATAAGAAACCCTGGACAGTTAAAAATACGGAGGAGAAGAAGGGAGAAAAACCGAAGGCTTTCGAGAAATATAGAGAGCGGAAAAATTCGGGGGAAAAAACATTTAATTGGCGTGATCAGAATTCACGGGAGCAGAGAGAGAAGGAAAAGGTTTTTGAAAAACCTAGAGTGTTGCGCTGCTTCGAATGTAATAGTACGGAACACTTAAGACCCTCTTGTCCAAAATTAAACAAGAAATTTGACGCGAGAATAAATCATGTAGTATCGCGGGGTGACTTAGAGTCGTCTTTCTGATCCCTTGGTATAATAAAAAGGACCTAGTAAATGAGAAGGAAACGCCTATATTAAGTGAGATACTCGGCGAGTATAGATTTAGCACCAGGTAGATTAGTTAATTCTCAAAAATTTACGGGTGAATCAGTTTGGGTAAAAAGTCCCTTGTCAAACGAGTTAGCTTGTTTACCTATAGCTAGAATAAAATTAGAGTTGCCGGAAATAGGTGTTATTGATACCAAAGCAGCGGTACTAGAAAAATCGATAATTATGGAACACTATCTAATGGGAAATCAAACGCAACTAATTGTAGATCAAAAGGAAGCGGAGCCAGAGAAAATAAATGCCGTGGTGACGCGTTCGCAGGAAGCGAAACTAAAGTCCGAACCGAAAAATGTAGAGAAGGAGGGAAACTCAGAAACGATTAGGGCTGAAGTTGAAACGATTGACGAGTGTCAACTTCCCCCCTCCGACGACGGAAGTCCTGTTAGTTTGCTGCGTGTGAATAGAGAAGAATTCAAAGCCGCCCAAGCGTCTGATAAATCTTTGTTAGGTTGTTGGGAAAAGGGGAGAAAGAGTAACAATGTAGAGTTTGAAATAGAAAACGAGATCCTCTTTCGAAAAGTCAAAGACCATAGGGGAGAAATTAGGAAGCAAGTAGTCGTTCCGAGTAAACTGAGGGTCGAAATTTTGAAATTGTGTCATGAAGGCGTAGCTTCGCATTTAGGGACAACTAAAACAAAGGATAAATTGCTCCGATATTATTTTTGGCCTAACGTCATAAAAGATACTGAGGAATTTGTGAGGACTTGTCATCCTTGTCAGAAAGTGGGAAAACCGGGAGAAACAAAGAAAGCGCCATTAAAATTGGTACCTATAATTTCGGAAGTGTTTGCGAAGTTAAATGTCGATCTCGTCGGACCCTTGCCGGAGTCGGAAAATAAAAATAAATATCTATTAACCGCGATGTGTCTATCGTCAAAATATCCAGATGCCATACCCTTAGCAGACGTTAAATCGACTTCTGTAATTGACGCTTTGTTGCAAGTGTTCAGTAGATTGGGATTTCCCAAACAATTGCAAATGGACCTCGGTAGGAGTTTCATTAGTGAATTAACAGAAACCTTCCTCGACAAATTCGGAATTAAAGTAATTCATTCTTCTGTCCATCGGCCACAGTAAAATGCCGTGGAACGCTTTCATCGAACGATAAAGCGTCTTTTAAAAGTGTTATGTCTCGAAAGTGGAGAAAGCTGGGAAAGGACCTTGCCCTTTGCGCTTCTCACTTTACGAACGGTGACGCATGAGTCAACTGGGTTCAGCCCTGCAGAATTAGTGCATGGTAAAAATCTACGGACGCCAGAAACCTTGTTATTCGAAAAATGGACAGAAAAGGGAGAAGAGGAAAATCCCGTTACCGAGTATGTGTTTACGCTAATCAACAGGTTAAAAAAGTGCCAAGATATCGCGGTCGAAAATATGGAGAGAGCGCGAGATAAAAGAAAACAGTGGTATGATCGCGATACGATAGAAGAAAGTTCAAACCGGGCGATAAAGTTTTAGTGATGGCGACTGTAAAGCCGAATAAATTAGCCGTTAGTTGGATGGGTCCAGGTACGGTAGTAAGTCAGATATCGGAAACTAATTACATTGTCAGTCTACCGAATCGACGTGAAAAATCTCAGATTTTTCACATAAACTTACTTAAACCCTATCATAAGAGGGCAGAGACGGTAAATGTTTTACTTAGTGAGCAGGTAAGTTCCGAGATTAATGAAGCAGATTTAGAGATAGTGTATCCTAACGCTAATCCGGACATTTATGATTTTGAGGAGATAATTCGGGAAGGGAATCTAAAAGAAAAGTGCTCCCCCGAGCAACTAGCACAGTTAGAGCAGGTATTAAATCGACATAGAAAATTATTTTCAAATGATCCTGGACGGACCGATTTAATCGAGCATAATATCGAGCTCATTTCCGACCAGCCGATCAGAATTAGGCCCTATCGAACTTCCCCTCGCCAAACTGAAATACTAAAGCAGGAAATAAAAAGAATGCTTGATCTAGGAGTAATTGAAGTGGGGGAATCGGACTTTAGTAGTCCTCTAATTCTTGTTGAGGCCCCTGGAAGGGATCCGCGCCCCTGCGTTGACTACAGAAAGTTAAATTCAGTCACTAGGGCTGAATATTTTCCATTACCAAATATAGAAGAGAGAATTGAGTTAGTAGCGGGTGCCAGGTATATAACAGTTATAGATTTGACTAAAGGATATTGGCAGATTCCCTGACACCCCAGGCGCAGAGGTATGCCGCATTCTCGACGTCCTTTGGCTCCTACAGGCCGTTAACCATGCCGTTTGGGCTTCTCAATGCTCCCTTTTGTTTTAGTAAATTTATACTACGTTGTTGCAAGGATGCGAAAAAATATTGCGTGCCATACCTGGATGATGTAGCAATATTTTCAGACACCTGGGAGACGCATATGGAACATTTGGATAAAATTTTAGAGAAAATAGCGGGCGCCAAACTAAAGATTAAACCCATAAAGTGTAAATTTGCGCAGGACAGCGTGAAATATTTGGGACACAAGGTGGGAGGTGGTTGTAGGACACCCGCGGAGGCCAAAATTCAGGCGGTGCTTGACTTTCCCGCACCCCGGTCCAAAACCGAAATTCGTAAAATTCTTGGTATGATAGCCTATTATTCACGGTACATCGAAAATTATGCTACCTTAGTAGAACCCCTAACACGCGCCCTGAAAGGAAAAACGCGAAAGGAAAGTATCACATGGACTAGTGAGATGGAAGAAGCGCTCATAACTGTCAAACAGAAATTGACCGAGAAACCGGTACTATACGCACCGAACTTTGAAAAGGAATTCATAGTACAAATGGACGCGTCAGATTTGGGAATTGGGGTGGTTCTAGCGCAAAGACCGAACGGCGAGGAACATCCAATACTGTACTTAAGTAGAAAATTTTCGGGACCAGAAAAAAATTATAGCACTACAGAGAAGGAATGTGCGGCCATAATTTTTGCAATCAAGAAATTGAGATATTATCTTGACGGGCAGAAATTTATAATAGAAACAGATCATAATCCGTTAGTTTGGCTTAAAACCAATGCTGGAAACAACCCTAGATTAATGAGGTGGGCCCTAGCCTTACAGCCTTTTAATTATACGATAGTACACAAGCCTGGGAAAAATATCGCCCATGCCGACTGTCTAAGCAGAATGTAAATCTGTTAATCAGAAATTTTGTACATAAATTATTTTTTGATTATTGATATTATTATCTTGTTTTATTTTTGTATGTCAGGAAACTTTTATAATTGAATGCAGGTATTCAAAATTGTGTAAAGTATAGGTTAATTTTAGCCTCTTTTATCTGTAAAATTGAATGCCTGATCTGATGTGGGAATTCCTGGAGCCTCAAGGCCCCGAAATTCCTCTTTCGTAGGGGGTGCTGTGAGAATTCAGAAAATCATATAATTCCCAGAGAAAGACGCTACTAAAAGCACCCGTGTGGTCGGTCTGCGTGGGGTCTAAGACCCCCCACTTGAACTATACAGCTTCCCTGCGAAATACAGATTCTTACAATTGGACGGCGTCAAAGAGACGACAAAATGCTAAAACCAGACTATAAAACTGTCGGGTTGTCACGCCCTAGGTTGGAGATTGAAAAATCACCAGATTGATGGTACCGGAACAGCTGATCCAAAAAGGGGCAGGTCATGGACTTTAGGTCTCCACAGGCGAGAGCGAATGACAAGCCATCATACGGATCTCTTTACCCTCCTCAACCTATCAACGGAAAATCGGGGGGAAACGTAACAAGAAGAGAGAGACCCCCATCTCGGGGAACGAGAGAAATTATGAGAGAAGACTCACTTTTCGGATTCTTGATCCGAGAGTGAAGAAGATTTTTTTGGATGAGATTAAATCTCATCTGTTAGAGCATTAGCTCTGTTTTGCGAAGTCGTGAGATAGCAAATCCACGCAAGGTTTTGAGAAGTACCGTTGTACTTCTCGGGAACTATTTCTCCGAATAGAGCCTCGCTCTCATGAAGGAAAAGAAGTGTATTTCACTAAACTGATCGTAGATAATAAGTTATCTCACCGAAGTCGTGCTATTTGGAAGTCTAGAGACTTATACTGAACTCTCTCGTCTTCCTCTTGTTGGGCGTTCTCAAGATAGGACTGATTTCCGTCTACAACTCCGGGCAACGGATCAAATTCTAGTCTCTTACCGTCCTAGAACCAGACTCTCCGAAGACTAATAGAACTTTCTATTCTAACTAATCGAGACCGAATTACTTAATTATCCTCCAATAGTCAAGAAATGTACAGTTCATGTATTGTAAATATTTTATTTCCTATCCATTAAATTTCCTTGAGATTTTATGTTAGTATGGCTGTTGACTTGCTACCATTTGTTCGACACTGTCGAATACGTCACAATTGGGTTACGAAGGTAGAGGGTTGCAGAATCCGAGCACTCCGCTGAACAAATAGCCCCTTGTCGTCGTTTAATTTTTTTTTATTTATCTTCTTACTCATTTCAGTTTTATCATATTTGTAATTAATTTTTTAAGAATATTGCTTTTCGTTAAAAAAATATACACTTTTTCACAAGCTAAATCTTCGTATATTAATGAACTGAACAGTTTCAATCAAACGAAAGTGTTAAGTTACCTATCTGTTTTCCATTCACAATCTGTTATATGAATCTGTTTTTCTCCACGTTTGACATTTTGGCGAATGAAGAGAGCACCCATGAGCACTGCTCATCCCTTTGTCTTGTCGAATGTAGTTGCAAGATCCCGCTAATATTTTTTCTGCAGCTTAAAGTCATCATCAAAGTTCTTTGACACAAAAATCCCTGACAAATGTCTACAACACTCGGTGTAAACGAGTCTTTATAAGCAACAAATGCAAGATGAGCAATGTAAACCAAAATTAAGTTAGCAATGGTGCACTTGACTCGATCATGTGAACATAAATAACCGAATTATGCAGAAATAAAAAGTTTTATGCAGCACAATTTAATTTTAAATTTTTTTTCTTATATATTTTACTAATTGCTTTGTGATCAGAACCCACTCGAACTTATCTTTTCCACTCATGCGCTTTTTTACGTCAAATTCTTATAAACTACTGTAGGATTCTTAATCTTTTTTATCCTCCTTTTCCCTTCATGCATTTAATTTAAAAGGACACACCCAATGCAAAGACTCAAAAATTATTCAAGACACAGAGACTCTGTAATTCAAGATAAACAGATCATGAATGCTACGCGATGAGTGAATTGTTTTCTCCTAAATCTGTGGGAACAGATCTTCTATGAAAAGTGCCACCAAATAAAATAAAATTATAGCGTTTTTAGGATGCGAATTTCGAAAACGATTGCAGCGCCCTCAACGACTGGAAAATAATTATCTGCAGAAAGCGGGTGGAGATTCTTTTTAGAGAGCTTAGAGTAATGACATTACAATTTTTGCACCCTAATAAATGTTATATTATTTAAAAAATGTATTGTGAAGTATTGTTTTCTGTATCTTATTATTCTTAATACCTCAGTCTTTTTTATTTGATGAAGATATTTTTACTTTTTCTTATTCTGGTTTGATAGAAAAATGTATATGTAAAAGCTTGGAATCCGTTATTTCATGAATTACCTAGTTATTTTCAATTCGGTATACTAGGTATTCAACTAGGTATTTTATGAATTTACCTAGTTGAATACCTAGCTATTCGATGAAATAACTGAATTATAAATTTTAATGGCAATATATACATTTTATAACTATGTTGTTGGTAAGACAAATTCTAAGTTTCACTTCTTTCATATCAGTTTAAAGGTAATTATAAGTTACTGTTTGTAAAATCGTACTTTTGGAAGCAAAATTTGAAGAAAAATTCACTGTCCTCGTTAGCGGAATAAGAAAGTTCGTTTCCTCTGCCATAAGGTTTTTTTCTGTTTGTGTGAAGGATAGACTTATATCCATACTTCATTCTATATTTTAAATCTATTTAGGGAGATCTCTTGGTCCATTCTTTTTAGTATTTATTTAAATGATCATTTGGGCAAAGGTTTTTTTCTGTTTGTGTGATGGATAGACTTATATCCATACTTCATTCTATATTTTAAATCTATTTAGGGAGATCTCTTGGTCCATTCTTTTTAGTATTTATTTAAATGATCATTTGGGCAAAGGTTTTTTTTCTGTTTGTGTGATGGATAGATTTATATCCATACTTCATTCTATATTTTAAATCTATTTAGGGAGATCTCTTGGTCCATTCTTTTTAGTATTTATTTAAATGATCATTTGGGCAATTTCGTTAAAAGATGAAAGTCTTTCAGCGTGAGAACGCGAGAATTCTCTTGACGGCTACGCTTTCAGCCTGATGTATGGTGCGAAATCCTGCTGATGTCATTTTCTGGTGACAAAATTGCAAATTCAATGGGAACTGTTCAACAAAAGTTTTTACTTGCGGCTACTTCATTAACGATTTCTTTCTTTATAGCGTTTAATTTTTTAAAATAAGCATACGGGATTAAAAGAGAGCAATTTAGTCAACAACCACAAATTTTCAATTTTTTTTTTTTGTCATTTTCTTGTTATATTAATTAGCAAGAATCGCTAAACCTTCACTAGCCTTTATTACCACACATTTGTATGCGTGGTTAAGGAAAATTGCCGGCAATTTACACGGTCAAAACGCAGTTAGACATAACTTACTCTCCAATTAGTTATCGCAAAGGTGAATTTTATATAAACTACTTAAATATTTCTATAGTAAAACTGGTGCGGTATTTATTTTTATCTTTAAATCATACGACAACGGACGATTTGTTCGATGGAGTGTTTGAATTCTGCGATCCTTGCGTTATTGATCTTTTCGCCTATGATTAAATTCTTACTAGCTTAGTAATTAATTTCGAATGGGTTTGTTTTCTTTTAAATTAAATTTACAATAATAAGTTGGGGAGTAATAAGAGAATGGGAGGAGGATGAAGAACCTACATGTGTACATATCATATCACTTCAATTTGATACCTCTTTGGGATTTTCTCGTCTTATGTCCGTGATTTCGTTATTCTCTGGTCACTTTGGGTCTGTTGTCTCTTTCACTCATTGTGTCTCTCCGCGCGTATCTGTCGTTCTCACCGGTCCCCACGCTGGCTTTGTTTTAGGTAATTCAGAATATTTATTGTCCGTATCGAAAACTGCCAAAAATTTCAAGTTCCATGTTTTCTTTCAGTCTTTTGAAACGTGGATTGTGTCTGTTTCCGAAATCTTGACAAATTCCGGAGTACCTGTGGCGGAAGTGGTGGTATATGTCGCACACATCAGAAGGCGCTGCTGGATGAATAAAACAATTTATTTAACACAAACAACAATATTAAAAACTGTATGTCATGACGCTTCAGGATGTCAGGGTAAGCCCATGGACTCCAAAACATGGGTGAAGAGAACATCAATCACCGAAGGAACCGGGTGACGGCAACCTGGAAATAAAAGGCAAAAAAGAGAGAGAGTTCTCAGTTGAACTTCCTTTTATACTCCGCTGGCGGTCAAGTCTTTAAGTTGCCACAAGCTGGTTTACAATAATGCCGAGGTAGGCACGACGAACATCAGCAGCATGGTGGTCAGAGTCAAGGTCCGAATCCTTTGATTCGAATCCGCTACACATTCCCCCACCAGTCTCACATCCTAAGGTGGGAGACGAAAACGCACTTTACGACCGTACTTAGTCGTATATGGAAGATTTGAACTGGTCGTGTCGGACAGTAGGACAGCAGGCTTCAACCTGTCCACACTGATGACTTTCTCTTGACCGTTCACCAGTACTACAAAATTCTTGTCCCTTTTTTTCGAACCAACGAGATAAGCATTCAAAGGTGCAAGTATTTCAGCAATTTTAGGAATGAATCTGTGATAAAAATTGACCATTCCCAAGAAACTCCTCAATTGACTAACAGTTTCGGGTTTTGGAAATTCCTGAATTACCTTAACTTTAGTAGACATGGGAAGAATACCTTCACTATTTATAGTGTGCCCCAGAAAATCAACCTGCGGTTTACCAAATTCACATTTCGATTCGTTGATGGTAATCCCGAACTCAACGAACCGTTTGAATATCTGTTCCAGGTGTTGCATATGTTCCGTTTTATCTTTACTAAACACCAAAATATCATCTATGTACGCGAAACAAAAATCAAATCCGTATAAAACTTCATTTATAAATCTTTGGAATGTTTGGGCTGCCGAACATAAACCAAAGTTCAAATAAGGAAATTCAAACAAACCAAATGGTGTAATAATGGCGGTTTTCTCAATATCATACGGGTTTACCGGGATTTGATGATACGCACGAACAAGATCAATTTTTGAAAAAATATTTTTCCCTTTCAAATAATGTGAAAAATCTTGCAAATGTGGTACGGGATATTTGTCCTGTTTAGTCACTCTGTTAAGCGCCCTATAATCTCCTGTAGGTCGCCAGTCTGTGGAACCTTTAGGGACCATATGAAGTGGGCTTGCCCAGTTACTACGCGATGGACGGCAAATTCCCTTTTCCAGCATGTACTCAAATTCCTGTTTCGCTACCTTCAATTGATCAGGATGTAATCTACGTGCGCGTGCAGTTACAGGCGGACCACTCGTGGGAATAAAATGCAAAGTATTATGTTTAATTGCTTTAGGAAACGTAGAATTTAGTTTAGTTATTCCCTTGTAACGATTTAATAACTCATGGTACTCGCTGTTACCAGATATTGTTTTCACATTTGGAATCTCAGAAAAACCAGCTCGACCCATACATTTAAAATTAGTTATAGGATCCAAAAGACATCGCTTTTTAAGATGAACTAACAAACCAAATTGCTGCAAAAAATCAGCACCTATTATCGGTTTCGTGATGTCCGCGATCACAAATAGCCATTGCAATTTTCTTTGCAATCCTAGATCGAGACTCAATAGCTTCGAACCAAGTGTTTTTATACGAGAGCCGTTTGCTGCAAAAAGTGTGGTACCCTGCAATTTCAACACCTCGTTCAAATAAGATTTCGGATAGCACGATACATCGCTACCTGTATCAACCAAAAATTGTGTTTTAGTAATCCTATCTTGTACATATAACCTGCGACCATAAACCAGGGTTTCAGAAGCGACCGATATCTCTGAAGGTTTTACGTCGTTATTCTGAAAACTACACGGTTTTATGCATTTATGGGCTCTATCTCCAAATTTATAATGATAGAAACAAAGCCGTTTATTCCGCTCTCGAGACTCAGAACGGGATCTACTATGCCCTTTCTTAGCATTAAGAGATGGAAAACATGCATTTAACGTTTCGATTTGTTTTGAAAGTTCCGAAATTTGTAGTTTCATTTCCCTCAACTCTGAAGTACAATATTCCGGTTTACTCGCTTTTACGGCTGCAACTTCCCCCAAATTATATTCGTGCATACGATCTGCCATTTCGGCCAATTTAGACAAAGATTCCGAGCTAATGCTCAAAATTGTCCGAATATTAACAGGAAGTTGATTAAGCCATAGGTTTTTCAAAAATGCATCGTCTACCAGTCCTTCACTTAACTCCTGCATTTGACGCAGTAATAAGGACGGCTTTCTATCTCCCAAATCCAGGTCTTCAAGTAATGCTCTAACCTTCTTGTTTTGCGAAACCTCAAATTCTGATAAAAGTCTGTTTTTAAGCGCGTTATACGGGTTGTCTGTAGGTGGGGTATACAGTAAGTCGCTGACATGGGTCAAGGTTTGAGGATCAAGTGCTGCAACTAAAGTATCAAATTTAGTTTGTTCGCTCACTATTCCAGCAATCCTAAAATTAGCCTCAATTTGCGCGAAATATAATTTCACATTATTCGCCCAAAATGCAGGAACCCTGACTGCTACTCTGCTGCAACTAGGAAAATTACCATCCTGAGGTGGCTTCAAATTCTCAGAATCGCCATCAGCGTTTCCTGATTTACCCTCTTTTTCAGACATTTCACCGTAATGTGCGATACTGTGAGCAAGATCCTCTCATCAACACCTTAAGAGTGTCCACAAAACTCACTATTAAGCACCAATATAAAATCAAACTAAACCTCAGAAGAGTCACATGCAAGCAAGAAGTAAAGCAATTGAATTGATCTTACCCTCACAAAAAGGAAGTAATCTTTTTACCAGTGATATAATATACATCTCAGCAGCTAGATAGGCTTGTTCCAAACGGGTCACCACTGTGGCGGTGGTGGGGTGGGTGTAGGACACATCAGAAGGCGCTGCTGGATGAATAAAACAATTTATTTAACACAAACAACAATATTAAAAACTGTATGTCATGACGCTTCAGGATGTCAGGGTAAGCCCATGGACTCCAAAACATGGGTGAAGAGAACATCAATCACCGAAGGAACCGGGTGACGGCAACCTGGAAATAAAAGGCAAAAAAGAGAGAGAGAGTTCTCAGTTGAACTTCCTTTTATACTCCGCTGGCGGTCAAGTCTTTAAGTTGCCACAAGCTGGTTTACAATAATGCCGAGGTAGGCACGACGAACATCAGCAGCATGGTGGTCAGAGTCAAGGTCCGAATCCTTTGATTCGAATCCGCTACATACTCGCCCCTCAAAAAGGGGCTACCTCCATTCTTGACGAGTACTGAGTCAAACATGGCGAGAAGTATCTGGCAATGAGCTGAATAGGATTCATTTCGGCAATGAGGAGAGGCAGGGGAGGTGCATACATTGGGCTTCTGATGCGTCATGCCTTCACTGCTGGTATCTGGAAGGAGCTGAGACAGTTCTGAGAGTCAGGAAGGTCTGTGACCAGAAGAGCAGAGGACTAGGTGGAGGAGGTGAAACTGGCAGAGGCTGCTGCTTCTTGCATGGTTAATATCTGAGGGGCGTGGGAGAAAAAGTCAGGAGAGGGAAGTGAGTGTCTCTAGAACAAGCTGCGTGGAGACCCAGGTGCATTACACTAGCCACAGAGTCTTCTCAAATCTGCTGTTTTATTTTTTAGGATGGGGATATAATTAAAGTTGAATTTACTTTTCGTGTGCGTGTGAGGCAGGTACAAGAATTTCCGTTGCAATTTTAACAATGGGTGCCCCAAAGAGAAATTAAGTGCTTTACTGACTGGTGTTGGAGATATACCATTTCACGCATTGCAGATTGACCAGTGCCTGGTGATATTGAACATCAATTATTTTAATGTTAGTTTAGCGGCGCAAGCTTAGATCGGACAGACGTCATAGTTTAGAATGGGACCTGGAAACCAGGTGGCCTTAAACAAGTAATCCCTAGGCATTTAAGATTTCAGTGCTAGTAATGGGAAAAGTTTACTTTTTTTTGAAGGCCTGGAATTTGTACAGGTAGATTATTAGGTTTCCAAGTTAATTTGCAATCAAAGAATAAGACTAAATGCACGATATGAGGGGATAATTCATCCATTAATTTTAATGGGGAAGGTGAAGCTGGAAGGTACCAGCGCATTAGCAAACACTAATAACTTCAGTTTTTTGAGACGGTGATTCTATTTTCCATTTTTAATGAACCAATCCTCAAAGTAGCACAAGATATGGCGATTAAGAGTGATTTAAAATATAATTGGGATTTTGTTTCGGGCAAGTATTACTGTGTCGTCTACGTACATGCAATAAAGTAATGTCATTGGCCCAGATTGTTTAGAATGTCATTGTACGGAGACTAAAGAGTCGGGCCAATTTCGACCTTTATATTTTCTGCGATAATGTTTTTTTGAAGACAGCGGTTCATTCTTGACTCTAACTGCAATTTTTCTGTCTAGTAAATAAGAATCTATTAGCTTAATATATAATAGGTAGGAGGTCTTGTAGTGTATGAAAACATGGATAAGTCTAAGCACCCAGACTGTCAAACCTTTCTGTGGATATCACAGGAAAGTAGCCCCTGTTTCTATGATTTGTAAACCTTCCCCTCTCTGTGTGTCTGTTTCCTGTGATTTGGCATTAATTTATTTTGCTACGATTATTTTCATTATACTGCAGTAGTAATGCCTTGGTTAGATTTTTGCTTGGTGAAGAGCTTTGCATTTTAATTTTATTACTGTGAAGATTGCCTGAGGTGCTTGGTGTTATGCTATGGAATTTTGTGAAGTTGTTATTGTATATAGGAAAGAAATGGAATTTGCATGGAATATCAGAAGAACAGGCAGAATTATCGTAGTAACTCCGACAGTTATGTAATAGTAACGGCAATTTTCTTTGACGACAAAATCTATAGTTGAGTTGTGTACAGCAGATTCCATGGAAGTGAGTTGGATTTGGCCCAGTACTATAGACTACTTCTGAGAAGATTCATTAAACTCTTCATATATATATATTCTACCAAATAGTATGTTCTCTTAAATAATCGATGTTATTGAAACTCCACCTGTGTTTTGCACATCATTGTAAATTCGGAATCCTTTAGCATTGACAAGGTAAACCTTTCTTCGTTTAGCTATTCTAACTAAAATGAAAACTTTGTGTTACAGCAAAGAGAGGATTTCTTAGGAACAAACAAATGAAATAAAAAAAAAAGCACATAGCTCTGGAATCAAATCTTAAAATCCATTAGCAGTGGAAAGAATATTAAAATAAACTGTGAGCAGCTTTACTGTATAAAATAACACTAGTTTCAACGTCAGTTTTGGGTTCTGATATAGTTATCTGATTCTGCAAAAGTAGCACAAATATTAAATTTAGTCGAGAACGTACATAGCTTGAGTATCCAAAAGTAACTTGCCAGTTTAAGAGAATTTGGAAAAATAATAAACAAGTTTGTATCTTATAAAATATATTTTTTCGTTCTTATCCAACTATAGTTCCCAAATGATTGGCACGCTATCTAGCTTCAATTGATCTTATAAAACTGTGTGCAAGAGTTAGAAAATTTTAAACTCTAGTTAAAAATGGCGGACGTCTGGCGTCATTTTGTTATTAATATCTCGCATTCCTTGACTCAAGACAGCTGGGCATCTTGGTAGCTGTACAGAATCACCAATAATTTTGAGGAATAATTAACAAATACCATAAAAAATAATACATTTTACATTAGTGAATTTGAATTCATTTAGATTTTTTGTAATAAAAAAAGTATTGTATTTGCAATATATTTTAAAGATCAAGTCTAATATACAAAACTAGTAATAATCTACCGTTAGCCTTTTCAACTTGATGGTTTACTAAAAGAGGACACCAAGCACAAATTTATAGCAAAAAATCCATTCCACTTTGAAACCCAGAAGAATTTCAGAAAAGGCAGCTGATAAATTCTCTCCTTTTAGACTGTAGATGCTTAGCTGAGTGGGGGGGCAACTTTCGTTTCGAAAAATTATAGATTCTTAAATTTTTTGACTCAGAGATATAGGAATTTTTTTTGGGTTCTTGACCTTTACAATTTTATCAAATTACTCCTCCAATATTTTTAGAAGTTTCATGTGAAGTTTTGCGTAAAATTTAATTTTTTGAGCGTATCAAGATGGCTGTGTGTCAAAGGGGTCCTCATATGGGGGGTGTCCCCAAAGGGACAACAGAACAACTGACTCTTCAAAGGAATATTTTTTTTTGTAAATTCTATGTCCGTAATAAAACTAAGATCATTCATGCTTTTCATCATATTTAAAAAAATCAATGCCTTGCACCCGGAAGGGTTAATGGTTGCATTGGCAAGTAAAATAAAATTTCAAAGTGAAGGTTATATTTGGCTTCTTTTCTTTGACCAAGGACTGTTTAACATTATTAAAGTAGATTGAAAATAAAAGTATACGACTAATATAACACACACTTCTACCCAATGGGTTTCCTAGTTCCTATAGTTATTCAATGTGTGGATGTTAGTCCAGTCAGATTAGCCTTTAACATGGAAACAATACATAACAACCCAATTTTATTTGTAAGTTGTTGCGTGTGCCACAGAAAATATGGCACTATATTTTTCTTAGAAATCGGACCAGATACGAGGGAAGGGAACCGTGCGGATATGTTTTTTTCTCGTTTAAATAAAAGGATATTAATCTGAGAAGAGAAATGGAAGTTAAAAAGTTATAGCTAATAAAAAGATCTACAAAATAAGTCATCGAACGTTAAGATAGCTTAATTAGGGCAGAAGTAAATTAAAAAGAAAACGCAAATTTTGGAAGAGTATTTAAAATTTTTTTTATAATTAAAGCGAAATTTTTGAAATTTCTCGTAAGTACGCATTATATAGTAGGGTATAAATGGTCAAAAGTTCATAACGCCTTGCTGCCTTATTTTTTGAAAGAAAGTTCAACTTTTCCGAAAAAAAAAAATAAAACCGTCGTCAGAAAATGCCTGTAAGTATATTTTCATCTGTGGGAATTCGCGGAGCGAAAAAAGTCTTATTCTAAAAATGTTGTTCTACAATTTCAAACCACTTTATAATGGTCGATTTTCTGAAAAAAGTGAAGAAAATTAAGTTCGAAGTTATCATTTTGTGTCGCTTGTTTTGCTTGAACGCATTTTCCCCAATGGGAAAATTTTTTTTGCGATGAGGACAATTCGTTTAGGCATAATAAATGAGATAAATTGTTAACTTCAAACTTAGTTTTCAGTGGGCGTGTAGTGTAGCCGCATGCACCGGAACGCCGTTCCGGCACTGCTTTTATTTGACGAGAAATAAATTGTCAAAAATTGTATTTGTTTAGTTTAGTCGTATTAACGTCCTGCTTTGAAGCAACACGAGGGCCATTTTTGGACGAACCTCGTTGTTTCGAATCACAGTCAGATGGAGGACGACACCTGAGCTGGCATCTCCTCTCGGACTTCCGCACCGCACCAATGGGAGGGCGATTTAACGTGCAACAGGCCCAATGCACGACGGATCTTCAGTGGAATCGGCTTTCGAACCTGGTACTCTCCGGCTAAAAATTGTAAATAAGTCTTTAAAACTGCGCGGTTTTTGTTACCCAGGCTAGAGCGTTCCGGCACTGCTTATTTTGAGACTACACCACTATTTTTTCAGAACGTTTTACTGAACATTGACCATTTTAAAGAGGTTTGAAGTTGTAGAACAACATTTTTAGAATAAGATTTTTTTTTCGCTCACCGAATTTGGATAGATAAAGTACTTACAGGCATTTTCCAACGACGTTCTTTTTTTTTTTTTCAAAAAAGTTGAATTTTTCAAAATATAAGGTAGATATAATTCTGAACTTTTAACCATATATACCCTATTATATAGCTCGTACTTTCGTAATATTTCAAAAATTTCGCTTTAATTGCGCACAAAAATTAAAAATAATTTTCCTAAATTTACGGTTTTTTCAAATTTATTTCTACCTAATTAAGCTATTTTAACGTTCGAGGACTCATTTTATAGATCTTTTTTGCTACCTTTAACTTTTTAAACTTACAGTTTTCTTCTCAGATTAATATCCTTTTATTTAAACGCAGTAAGAAGATCGTTTGAATTTCCCTCCTATCGGTGTACAAAACATAGTGCCTTGTTGTGTCCATCCTGTATTGGGTGCCCATAATTAAAGTTCACCCATTCAGAGTACTGTGCCGGCTCTATGCTTCAAATGAAATAAAATTTCACTACAATGTAGTACAAGGAATGAACTCTAGTAAAACTGGAAAAAAAGAAAACGAAAAATAAGTGAAGAAAAAATATTTAAAATTTAAGTCAAAAGTGTGTGTGGCGCTGCACCGTTATTCGAGTCGACTTTTGCAGATTTCTTTTATTACTGAAGCAAAATGGAATACAGTCAAACCAGTTTTTGTGCTGTACATAGGGACCGCATAAAAGAAACCGCACAAAAAATATTCAGAAATTTCATAAATACTTATAACAAATAATAATAAACATATTAGACAGATTTTATTTTATGCAGTGGAGACGGATCGCATAAAAAAAAGTAGCACTTAGCGAATATGTCAAAGATTTGCGAAATTGCGAGGAAGTGCTTTCAAACAAAATAAATAATTAAATTACACATGGAAAAATTTTTAAAAAATTTAATTTCTCATTTTGCACATGGAGAAATTTTCAAAATTCACTGCACATAATTCACTGCTACTGGTCGTAGTCCAAAACGAGCATCTTCTTGTGATGAATTGGTTCAAAATAAGGAGACTGTTGATAACAAATGAACATAGCGCCTAATGGCTAACAGCATCTTATAGTGCACATATGTACACTGATAGAAAACATTACAACTGTGTTATAATGCCAACACTGTTGGAAATCATATACCGCATAAAAAAAATCTCACAAAATAAATCGCACAAAAAAAATCGCATAGAAAAGGACCGCACAAAAACAGGTTTGACTGCAATTAATTTCATTCTTTTTTTAGTTCTAAAACTCTGCCGAAATTCAGTAGTACTGAATGTCGTTAGTATTGTCTGTAATACTGAAAGTACAGTCTTTGTTCGTGGAAAATACCGTTAATATGCACGCTTTTAATTTTTATTTTACAGAACACGTCACTTGAACTACATTCTATATACAGGGTGTCCAACAAAGGACTCCCTGATTTTAAAATTAAATAACTCAGCAACGGAGATCGATAGAAGATTGAAACCGGTGGAATGCTTAGTCTGAGAGCAGTAAAAATCTCATACAGAAGTTTCAAAATTAGTCACATATCTTGCCGACAGGTGGCGCTGTACGTTGCAATCGTTATTCAGAGTAAAAGAAGAAAGCTGTAAACTGTTCTATGCAAGCACGAAAAATGCACATTTTGAATCGATTGTGATGTGGTTGCAACGATTGCTTGCAAATGACAGTTTACAGCTTTCTTCTCGGACTCTGAATAGCGATTGCAACGTACAGCGCCACCTGTCGGCAAGATTTGTGACTAATTTTGAAACTTCTGTATGAGATTTTTACTGCTCTCAGACTAAGCATTCCACCGGTTTCAATCTTCTATCGATCTCCGTTGC
>BGPR01030104.1:0-18878 GCA_013235015.1 Araneus ventricosus
CCGTGGAAAAAATTCCGGCTTAATTATTACGATCTCATTTTTTTTTTTGGAATTATGGCAATTTAGAATTATTGATATAAAGCCGCTTCCAGACTTGAACACGCATGCGACGAGACAAGGCGCACGCATATTTTTACTCAAGTGTGTAAGCATTTCTCGCGGTCGCTCTCGTCCTGCGCGGTCTTTCGCGAGAACCAACGAATGCCGCGAGCGCGATCCGAGGATTGTCGGTTTTTTGGCAAACATCAAACGAAATTCTCAGCGCATGCGTGCTCATATGTGTACGTCTGCCGTGCCATTGAGATCGTTCGTTGTGTTGTTTATGTTTTCATTTGTATCTTTATGAAAATGTAGTGGTCAAACGATGAATATTTTCGATTGATTGATAAATATGAATGAGCACGAAGTGCCATGAAATCCTGTGCACCCATATCACTACGCCAAAAGAGAAGAAAATTAAAGAATATGTGAAAATATCTCTTCGATTTCGGATCAAAAAGCTAAAGGAAAAAATCTATTGGAACAGGAAAAGGTATGTATTATTTAAATTTTTCATTACAATTCGATAAACTTTAAAATATATTTAGAACAGTGCTCATAACATAATTTATAAACCTTTTTGTTTTCATAAATGGCTAGGATAATAAGAATTCAACTGTTCTTCTATACTGTAAATTGATTTCTGTATATTTACACCTCAGTGAATAAAAGTGTAGATAGTATATGGCTTTATAATTTCCTACGTGTTTTTGAGTTACAAGATTTAAAATAACCACCAATAATTATTTAAAGAAATTCTACTCTAGGTCATGTTTCAAGATTTCAAGTTCTTGCATTTAATTTTTTTCATGCAATTAGTTTCTTATTATCTGGTTAAAGCATATTAATTAGATCTCTTTAAAATGAATCATTAATTATATATAATCACAGCTACATTGAATAAAACATTGAATTTTTAAGTTCAAATAATATAATCATATTCTATTGTTATGTGAGTGATATTTGTATGTAATTTTGTCCTTGGAATTCATACTGTTCTAGGGGCTATTGAAGTTTATGTATCCAAATGATTTGCATTCGAAGGAATGAGGTTCCTCCTTGATGAAGATGAGCCGATGAACACAACAGATTCACCAATATATGTTAAAAATTTTGCACTATCAACTGAATCATTCTTCTACGTTAAACATTTTAAAGAAGTGAAAATGTTTTTGACCACTCGATCACGTGATTTACGAGAGGAATGTCAGAAGCAGCAGCTTCGAGTTGATAGCAACTTTAACAAGAACGACAGTGGCTACTTTATCTATTTTCCGAATTCTTCCGTATCATGATTATAATGTCCTATACTAAACAGTAAAATTTCACATGCACTGAAAGATTTTAAGGGTGATTTTCGTATTGAGCAACTCAACATTTTCAAATGGCAGCTATTTGCATTTTTTTAATAGAGCAAAAAGCAAAGAACATTGATGTATAATTTGCCTTAAGATAATGGTAGTATTAGTTAGTTTACTTAGGATTAGTTATTAAAAATAATGGTAATATTAGTAATGTTTTTATGAACTTTTCAAATTTATTATCTGATTCACATGAATTCCTTAAATAACCTAGAATTCTCAAAAAAATATTTTTCATTCAGAAAGCCAGAAGAAAACTAAAATTGACTTTCAGTATTGCAATTACTATTCCTGATATTGAGTAAAATTCCACAATCAGTAATGGATAAGAATGGAAAACAGTAATATTAAAACTACTTGTTATTGTGATCTAAATATAATTAATTTTCTGGAAATTTAAAAAAATTCTTTATTAAGGTATTAAATTCATTTTATTTTTGTAGGATATTGTGGAAATTTCCGACACTGCAGTTGGATGTAGTCTCAACAAAAGAAAAGTATTTGGTAGGAAAGGTGCTGCATATGGATACAACAACTCCAGAGCAATGTGTATGCTTGCATCTACAGAAACTCCCGAAGTCCCCTCAGGACAAGCACAATTAGCCATTGAACATCAAACAGATAATATATTGTATCAAGCATACATGGGATTACATGATGGCTTGGTGGGAATTATGTTATCGAATGAGTGAAAACCTGTTTAATAAAACATTAATTTTCTTTGAATAAATTTATTCTCATCTCTCATTTCATCTGTGTACATTGGTTTTTAAGAAGAAATAAAACTTATATATATTAATTAAAAATTGACCTCATTGTTTTCTGTGTAATAATAATTTTAGCTTATTACAGATATTCAAAACAAACACTGTTTATATACATCAATTATTTCAGGTTTATGCATGCCATGCATTACAATTAGCAATCCATACTTTTTCTGATAGTGTCATTGAGGTCCTGAAATGTACCTATTTTTAATTTCAGCTAAATATTAAATTTTTACTTTTCTAAACTTGAATTAACCGTTAAAAATTTTCTTATTGCATATTAATTTTTAAAAGGCATCTTATGAATCTATATTTTACTTAGTGATGTGGAGTAGGAAAATATCCAGTGCATAGGTGAATATGTTTTGGGTAAATGCCTAAAAACTAGGTATTTTCTAACAAAAGCATGTGAATGGTGATTCAAAATGAAAGACATAAAATATATAAATACCCCAAAACTGGATATTTTGCAAAGATAAGTATTTGTAAATGGTGACTCAAAATGAAATATGTAAAATTTATAAATACTTAAAAATTGGGTGTTTTGTTAAAAAAAGTCTTTGTGAACGGAGATTCAAAAACAAATTTATAAATATCCTAAAACTGAATATTTTTCAAAAAAGTTAATGGTGATTCAAAATGAAACATATATAAAATTTGTATATATAATACATAGTTTTGAAATTAAAGTTTTGACCAAATTTATATTAAAAATACAATTGTTATTAGGACTGAGAATAAAATATCCTAGAATTGAAACAGGATCATAGGATAATTTACTTTTTCTGGTTTGAAGCACTTACAATGGAATAAAAAAATTTTAACACCACTGATTTTGCACAGATAGCACCAGTGCAGCTTCCGATTCTTAATTTATTTACATTGCCATACTACAAGTCAGCTACTCTTTTTTTTTTTTGATTTAGTGAAGAGTTAGTCACTAGCTTGTCGTGTATTAATATCATTGTAAATTTTATGCTGAAAAAAGTTTTAAAAAAACATGAGTACTAACATGCCAAATTTAAGTATTGAGGTTCATTATCCAAATGAACCGCACCTAGCCAGTAAAATGTGTGTGTGTCTAGTAACATATTCAAATAATACAACAGTTTCAACAACAAGAAGTTAGTGTTCACTAACACTTTTAAAAGCTGTTAGAACTGAAACATTTGCTAACTTTTCATCAGAAATGCCCGGTTCCTTGATTAATTTATGCGAAAAGAATTATAAATAATTGAATCTTTCATTTTTGTTTCCATCATCAGCTATTTATCATTTTGAAACCAAACATAACATTTTAATTTTTTTTATTTTACTTAAAATAACTCTTTTTTCTAAAAATCAGCAAATACATTATTTTTCATTTACTCATTGTAAATTTTAAAAAATGCACATTTCATCTGGTATATCCTTTTTTACGCAATTCACTGACAAAGAGCCCCGGTAACGAATCATCTATTTATTTTCGAGCGCATGATTTATTGTGAAAATGAATTGTTTTTCTATGCCTGACTTAGCCTTCACCACGTTTTATTTAAACACGCTGTACAGATTAACAGAAGTCAATGCTTTAATGGACTTTCTCCAAATTTTGATGGAGATATACAGTTCTATACATAAAACTACACCGCAAATTTCATGCAATTAGATATTTGCCCTTTTGAATTATCATGTAGACATGGAAATGGATGGACGAGCAGACAGATGTGCTCCTGCCCGATTTCGTTCTAGACTAGACAGGAAATTAAAATTTTTATGTTAATGTCACACGTCGAATTTTCTGCCTATAGTCCGATGTCATCTTAACAGGTAAATCAGATGGCGTGTACCAGAATAAAAGCTATGCCATGCTTATTTCCCTGTTAAGACGACATAAAAATCACGAAATGAATTATTGCGCAATTTACATTGTTGCGTAGAAAAATGCGGATTGGGAACGCGTTCGAAAATTCAATGTCGTCAAACGACTAGAAAAGTAATCTCATTCATTACTTCACAAAGCAAGCAAAAGTTCCAACAACTTAAAATATGATGTAGGATGCTAAGAATTTAGAGACTTGTCACCAGGAAATTTCAGCATAACATTTGCTCAAAAACATACACCGGAGAAGAAATGAAATCCTATTCAATGCTTCAGACAACAAGCAAAATATGCTGATTTTCAGACGTTAATGAGGAAGATAAATGCAATGTACAGTTTTCATAGTGGCAAACAAAAAGTGCGGAACAAAAGTCATCTTATGAGTCCATGCATCCGATTCTCCATTGTAAAAAACAGTCTCTTACAATCCAAAGATTGAATCTTATCCAAAGAGATGTAGAAGTACACAAAAGCAGATGATATATTTTTTATTTTATAAAACATTCTTTTAAAGATCGTTTGACTGCTATATTTACTTGCGGATTCCGTAAGCAGAACAACTCTCCTCATAATGATTAAAAGATCGCTTCGTCTACTACATTCATTTGCGGTTTCCGAATGCAGAACAGTTCTCCTCAAACTAAATTATCTATTTAGGATGTGTTAGGAATAGCAGCTTGGCCCATAATCTTTGCTAGGCTCTTGTGTATTTAGCATAAAATCATCAAGAGTCACGTAGTTTTCACATTTTAAACAAAAAAAGTTCCACTCTTCTGCGACTAAAACTGGGCGAGCTATAGAGCTTTGAATTTCATGATTTTTAACCAATCAACGGCCTCGTCGAGCAAGTACTGCGCATTGATTGGTGGATCGTCTTCAAGACAGCTATTGAAATGGTGTAAAGTGGTCTAAGTTAGCTATAATCAAATCTCCATTGGTTATTGTTAGTTGCAAAAGAGGGGAATTTTGTGTTTAAAATTTTAGAATTCAAGAATATTTTACTAAATATGATTGATAGGACCGAGGGACTGTATAAGAAGTTAGATTTCGTAACTGTTAGACATTTTGTAAAAATTTAGCAATAAATTTATTTTCGGATCCGGTGATAGTCAAGTCCCTGGGTATTTTTCCAATTCCATACCATGATCTGCGGTTGATTCGAACCCGATCGGTGCGCGTTTAGTCATCTGCGGTTGGCAATTCTTTGAATGCAAATAAAACGCGTTTTCTTTTCTTTTCTTTCTTTTTTTTTTTTTTGATTCGCAACTGCGGTGACGGTTTGTTGACATGTCTTTTTGTCAGTTGGACATGAGAACGGGAGAATGATATATGTGCACGAGATCGGGTTATATTTTCTGCCAATATTTTTCGTATTAGAGAAGTATCTTTTAAACTTATTTTATTGTTTTGATTACTCCAGTGAAGAGTATTATGATTTGGATTAATAATAAATCACTTTTAAGAAAACCTGATCTCGTAACTGTGCCACCTGTAAACTTTTCACTGTCAATTCTGCTAAAGGTGTTTAACACATTCTCGTCGATAACAGTAACTTTTTCAGGAACATATTTATTCACTCGAAAAACATAAATTATAATTCTTCTCGTTATTTCAACCATTTTTGCAACTGGAACTATATGACTATCTCTAACGGTTTAGAAATTAGCTATTGGGCCACGATAAGAGGAGACACTAGGGTGAGCCGAAAAAAAAAAACCCATTTTTTTTCATGTCGCTATACCGGGGAAAAGTTGCAAATGGGGATTAAACGAGGGAAAAAAGTAAGGAAATTAAATATCTTCCGCTCGCGCATCGGCCTTGAAAATCATAAAAATTGACAAAAATCTTCTTTTTTAAAAAAAATTATTTTAAATTTCTCTTTATATGCTTATTGTAGCATTATATAGCTGCTACGTACCGATCTTCTCAAGAGTAATAAAGTTAATTTCATAAAAATTGGTCAATAATTTCTGGTGGCACTTTCCCTCCAAGGTTGACAAAAATATGTGAAATTACTTCAATATGCAATTTTTAATTCCTAACCTTCAACATGATCTTCTTGCCGATGAATTGTAACATATCTATGTATATTTATGAAAAAAGATATTTAGGTCTAAAAATATATCAGTTTAATTTATTTTCGTCGTTTATTTTAACACAATACTAAACTAAGCTCCAAAATCACAATAATATGTGCTACTTAAGAACGAATGGCAATAATGCAGAAAATAACAAACAAATTAACAGACCTTTAAGGAAACACTTTAGCTATTAAGACATAGTTATGTCTCCTAAATTTCTTGCATTTCTTACAGAAATGATCCGTACTCCGTCAACATTAATTTCTGTAAAGTAGCTCATTTATAATTTGTCAGTTATTGTAATGGTGATATAAAATACTAAATGTTTACTGTATATTGCGCAAACTCGCAATTATATTTTTCCATTTTTCGTTCAGCTCTGAATATTGCATTTCTCTGTTTTTACAAAATATCTCCTAAAGTATTTTCCTGTGAAGAAAAAGCTTTGCACTTTTATTAAACTAGAGAAAATTATCTACAAATTTGAGACAAAAACGAAGTTTTTAGCTCTAATACTTCCCGAGATAGACCTCTTTGAATTTTGAGAATTTTTCTCAAAAATGTAAAAATTACAGATTTTTGGTCGGTTTTTGCTCGATAGCAAGTAAATGATGAATCCTACTAACGTTTGACAACACTTCCAGAAATATTGGATCATAAATTATCTCAAAAATTGCTAAATTTGTGTAATTGTATTTTTGATACATGCATTTAATTGGTACGTTAAACTGTGGTTGTTGAAATAAAGACTGGACGAAGACATTCGAACACACAGTGACTAAAAGTAATTAAATCATGGTGATAACGAGACCATAAAATATATTTTTTTCCTTATAAAAGAAACAAAAAAGCAAATAATAAATTATATAACTTCCAATTTATAACTTACCCTTATGAATACAGACAACTGATTCATTGTGTAGATGATTCACTGGACAACAACCATTTTGTTGCCCGTATGATTTTAGCTAATTCTTATGTTCTTTCAGGCTTTGAATTCGAAAAACCAATCAGAATTTGTCTATCACACTCCAATTGTATGCAACATGAACTCTCACTAAAACCTCTGTCCACACTCTTTTCTTTTATTTGAATCAATGTCGTATCCGAGATAATTTTTGTTGCATTTGAGATTTTAACTGATTATGGTGTTTGTATGATCACTGAACCCGAATATAATCTCGAAAAATCTCTATAACATACTGTTTCTCAACAACACTACTCTAAATTCCCACGGTGACCACACTTACCCAAAAAAGGGTGTAAAGAGAAAAAGACCACCGGAAACAACACTACTCGTAATTGCTTACATGTACATAGAAAATGCCATTGAAATATGTCGAATCTTGTGTGAAAAATACTTTCCGAAAAAATTAATTGCCGGCCAAGAAGATAATGTTTGGGGTTGAAATTCTCTTACAAATATAATTTTCATAAAGAAATAGTCCAGTCAAATTGTCATAAATGGTTACATAATTAATGTAGTTTTGATTTTTTTTTATATGTTGTATGGGTTGGTACACTGTTGAAAAATCCAAGTTTTCTAATTCCCCTCACTCCCGCGGGCGCCGCCATCTTGAAAAAACCTCTCAATTTTTCGACTTGCCCCTGTTTCTACAAAATATCTCCTAAAGTATTGGCTGAGAAAAAAACGTTTACACTTTTATTAAACTAGAGAAAATTTGAGACGAAAACGAAATTGTTAGCTCTAAAACTTCCCGAGATAGACCTCTTTGAATTTTGAGAATTTTTCTCAAAAATGTAAAAATTACAGATTTTTTGTCGGTTTTTGCTCGCTAGCAAGTAAATGATGAATCCTACACTAAAGTTTGACATAAAATTTGTAGTAGAGGTAAATAGCTAAAATTTAAGACCAAACTGATTCTTCTAGCTCGTTTAGACTATGAGATACAATCTTTTGAATATTTTTGCAGTTTTTTTAGCAAAACACGTAATAACTTAATACTGACAAAATCAATGTATTTATTAAAAAACAAAAAGGTTCATATAGTGTTAAGTTTGTGTATCATATACATTCAGTAGTTCCGTGAATTATATATCAATAAATATGTAAGTAAATAAATAAATGATAAATAATTATAAATAAATTATGTACTACATAAATTTCATGAAAAAAAGTGTCACATGTACATCAACTTTACATTATAGCAAGTAAATGGTGATATTTTGACAAAATGTTAGTGAATCGGGTTATTTAGCAGTTGAACAGAGGGATGAATCGGGTTATTTAGCAGTTGAACAGAGGGATGGATACAAAAGAAGATAACTCTTCTGTTTGTGCCTACGCCAGGTGGCCAAACGCCAGATGGCGAGACACCAGATGTTACGGGCAGGTGGAGGGAGAAACCGCTCCCTAAAACTTCTTTCAATATTCACTATTTCAGTTGCATTCCAATGCTTGTTGGTGTAGCCCCGTGGTTTTATAGTGCGTTATTCGTTTCATTTTTAATTTTGGGTTCACCTTTATTAATTGAAGATATTCTTGTGTAAACGGTGATTTACAATGGCTACTCCGGCAACAAGAGTGCGTTTTATATGTAGTAAAAGCTTGAGTGAGGGTGCTGTTGTGACAGTAAAAAAAAACGGGAATTGAAGCTCTCGCAAAATCGAACGTATTACATATGCTGCCCGACTACACGGATTTGTTGAAAGGCTTGAATGAAATCGCTGTTCACAGAGGTTGCCAAAAAAGCTTATACTCAGTCTGGGTGATTGCAGCTTCCATTAAGCGACTGTCTGTGTTAGAACAAGAAGCTAGGACTGCTACCAGATCAAAGGGAACGGTTTTCAACTTCAAGAACCACTGCTTTATGTGTGGAAAAAAGATAACTGCAGAATTTTTGGCTGCCCAGAAGAAGCTGCCATTCTCAAAAAGAAATAATGTGATGCCGTCATTGAGGGAAGCAGTTTGGAAAACAGCTGAAAATCGAGGAGCTGAGTGGGCACACAATATAATAAATCGCTTACAGAGCACAGAGGGTTTGGTAAAAGATGATGCACAGTACCACCTGTTTTGCCATAGAAAGCTATACAAACAACCGTCAACTAGCCATAAAAAAGGACGTAAGCCAGCTGACAATGTAAATGAAGCAATGGAACAAATAATCTCATATCTTGAAGAGAATTCTGAGGAATGTCAGTTCAGCATGGATGAACTGATTAATAAAATTGAAGGTGACTACGTCCCTGACGTATGAACCATTAAAGCTAGTCTCTTTGATTACTATGGAGAAAACCTATTGATTGCCGAAAACAGTCGCAAGAAAACCATTGTTTGCTTTAAAAAAGTTAGGCACAAAGTTCTCACACAACTTTGGTATACGCAGCTTAAATCAAACCATGAAGAAGAAAATCTACTAGTGATTAAGGCTAATGCTGATATTATTGTTGGAGACATTCGTTCACAGGTGTACAACACTACAGAATACATGCCACCAGATAACTTTCTAATGGATGCAGAGTCTAATACCTCCAATCCTGCTTCATTTTTTTGAATCTGTGCTATTAAAACACAATCGGGGGTCTTTGGATGGTTGTGAAAAAAAGTGTGTTGCACTTTCACATGCAGTTATTTCAGCTGTGAGGCCCCGTTCTTCCATTTCTTCCCTCCTGAATGGAGTTGGTGTTTATTTAGACCGACATTTCGGGTCAAAACATCTTATTAACCTATTGTCAGCGTTGGGAGTTTCATGTACTTTTATCGATGCATCTGTACTTCACAGTTGTCAACAATATTACAACCTTAAAAATCAAGGACTCAGAAAAATGCATTTCTGCAGTTTATATCCGACAATGCGGACTTCAATGTGAACTTTCCATGCTATGGGAGGCATCATGCCAGTTACTACTTATGAAGCAATAACACCCAATAGCAACGTTGCCCGGGTTTGTAGGTGTTCAACTAATGAACTCATACAAAAAGCAGGCAGTAATATTGACTTGGCAACATATAAAAAACGTAGCGACAATGCAGGCTTGGCCAGTGTATTGGTTGCAGATGTAAATATTCAGCCCTTGAATAATGTAATACTGCCTTCTGGAACAGACACATTTTGGTTATTTGGCAAGAACTTAAACAGTATGGAGATGCCTGGATGGAATGATTTCGTGGAAACCGCTATCCAGGATAAAGAATATGAGCTCTCGAAGATTGTATGCCTTCCTTTCATGACACAATATATACAGCTCTTCTGATTGCAAGGGAGAAGCGTACAGAACCTGGTCAAAAAACGTGTTTCGTCACATTCGACCAGCCTCTCTACATAAAAGCACAAGAAATGGTAAGAAATTGTGATAACTCTGAAATTGAGAATATGGTAGTTCGCCTGAGGGGCTTTCACCTCCTTATGCCCTTCATGGGAATCATTGGAACCATAATGGCCGGAAGTGGCTTAAAAGAACTGCTGACAATTATTTATGCAGAGAACAGTGTGAAGAAAATTATGAATGGTCCTGCTTACTCAAGGGCTGTACGGGCTCATGTTTCGGTTCCTCTTGTCTTAGCGAAATTGATTTGGGAGTCAGTAGACCTATCAGAAGTGATGTTGGAAAACACACTTAACAACATGGATACATCTGTTGTTTTGAATATTGAAGAAAATGAATTACTGAGAGTAGTTTCAACAAAATTCAGGCAGGCTTTGCACACCCTTGAAAGTCGCGGACCAACGACTAAGCTGTGGGTGCAGTACTTTTCAATGGTCACTCTGATTAAACAGTTCATAGAGGCAGATAAGATGGGAAACTGGACACTTCATCTGACCACTGCCCAAAAAATACTGCCCTTTTTTCACGCAGTTGGACATTTCTATGCAAAATGTGCACATTTGTACTTCCAAGATATGTAGACCTTGGAAAACAGAATGGATTCAGCCGAATACTATGAGTTTAAAATTTCTGGATTTTTCACCATCAGGCGTTCAAAAAAATTTTGGTCTGGTATTTGGACTGATTAGACGATAGAGCAAACTGATGCGAATGATTAAAACATCTGGTGGATTGACAACATGTAGGGGTATAACTGATGGAGTGCTCACTCGATTGACCCTTGGAATGATGCATCTCCAAAACATTTGTTCTGAAATTGAAAAATTCTGTGATGTAAAATTAACATCCACGGAACAACATGTTGACACGAGGCCTTCTCGAATAGCCCGTGATAATGAAGATGCAGCAAAGCTCTCTCAGTGGATTTCTGAACACAATCCATTCCCTAAAATTGATGTGATAATGCCAATAGATTCAAGAATTGTGGGAGGTAATAAAGTAATTTCCATTTGTCAGAAGAGACTAGGGAGAGATATGATTTCAAAAATGACGGGGAAAAATTTCGAAAATGTCAAATTTAAACGGAAGGACAAAGTAGTGACTCTTGCTTTTACTAACAGTTCCATCAAAATTGGGAACATCAGCATTGTTGTGGATCCCGTTATGCTTTTCACAGATTATGCATAGGAGAGCAGTCAGATGACGATTTAAAAGCATTTTTCAAATTCAAACTGTCACCATTTTCTCTCTCGTTATTCACAAGAGAGAGCATGCATAAGGGGACAAAATCTTCATCATATACATTATTCACACCCATTACAGAGGATGTAAAACCTGAAAGATCCCAGTATGTCGTGGTTGATGGCGGTCATTTACTGCATAAAGTAGTGTGGCGACGACAAGCCACATTTGGACCTATAGTTGACAGCTATGGTCAATACTTGAATAATAAATACGGTTAAGATATAGGTGTCATTTTTGATGGTTACCCTGATGGTGAGAAAAAGAGCACCAAAAATTGTGAAAGACTTCGACGGACAGCCCATTCTTCTCCTGATGTAATGTTTCATGAAGAAACAGTGTTCCAATATACACAAGAAAAACTCCTTGCAAATGAATGTAATAAGAAATGTTTTATCGAACTGCTTAAGAAGGCTTTGCAAAAAGCTAATTTCTGCTTGCAGCAGGCAATTGAAGTTGCTGACCTCACGATTGTGAACACTGCCATTTCTGTTGCTCCTCATTATGACTCTGTGCGTGTGGTTGGTGAGGACATTGACCTTCTAGTTCTCCTAACTGCACTGGCATCGACACACAGTAATCTTTTTTCTCAAAAGTGTGGAAGAGGGAAAACGCCTGATAGTTATTACTCAACCACATCCCAGATAGCAAAGAAGGTTGAAAAAAGGTTGCCATTTCACTTTCCATAGGCTGTCCGCGAAAGCATTTCCGAGCAAACCGTTTCGGAAACCATTGGCGCAAGGTTTACGTAGGAAAGCTTTTTATGAACTACCTCACCGACAAGGTTTGAACGACAAATCCGTAAAAGCATTTCCGTGCAAACCGTTTCGGAAACCATTCCCGCAAAATTGACGTAGGAAAGCTTTTTATGAACCACTCTGTCCCATCGTGTGGTAACGTCCATCGTCCACATAACCACATCGTCCCCGTCCCGTATACTGGTTAGTGCGCTTGCCTTCCAACTCTATGAACGCGGGTTCGATCCCCGGCTCGGAGGAATTTGCACTTTTATCACAATCTACGACGAAATTGTACAAATAAGTTCAATTAAAAATTAGATTAATCAAATTAATGGATATTAATAATTAAGCTTTTTGAAATTAAGATTCCTAATTGATCAAATTAATTGACATTCTAGATAACTCAAAGTTGGACTAAGATGACATCAGAAGAAGGGGGATAAAAGGGGTTGAACCCCTCTCATTATTTTTGAAACATGAAGAACTTTTGAATACAGCAGCAACATTCTTTAATCCTCAAGCAACAATAGAGGAAGTAGCAGAAGCAGGCGAAAATGTTCTTGTTGCTTTGTATGGGGGAGATCCATCAACACAAAACCTTGATGAACTAAGGTACCACTCATTTATTAAAGCTGCTGCTAAAACTAAATTTAACCTCGCTAGATTGTGACCAACTACCGATGCTGCTCAACTGAATGCCATGAGAAGTTACCACCAGGTTCAAACATGGTTGGGAAACGAAAAAGATCCCTTGAAATGGGGCTGGATACACACTCCATTAGGCCTCTTCCCTAAGAAAGCAAAGAAGGATCCAGCACCAGTCCCTCCTTCAATGCATTTCCTGTACCTGCAACAAGGGCGTATATATGGGGGCAGGGGGCTTGGCCCCCCCCGAAATCAGAAACAAATTTAATGTAATAAGTAGTTATTATTCGGTTGGCGTTTGCTCGGAAATAATTTCTTTACTTTTAGTTTCCAAAAACAAATATAGATGGCACCAGGAGTACCGTGAATTTAAAATATGGGCGTATAATGAAGACGTGGTCTTGTTTTGAACTATATCATACCAAGGGTAATTTCACTAAATAACGTTTTTTATTCGCAAAATTTTGTGTCTATACATATACAACTTTGGCACCAAATTTGGCAAGAGAACTAAGTTGGCAATAGTGAAGAGTCGAAATCTCGAATAGGTTCGAAGATTCTGGAATATTACAGAAGGTCGCCAAGCACGTCAGCTGATCCTATATAGCGGGTGACGGGCAATAGGAGTTAGTTCATTCTTATGCGGTTAGTTCGTGTGCTCTGCTTGCTTTGTTTTCTCTGCTTGTCTGTCAATTTGTTTTATCTGCAGCTTTGTTGATTGAGTTAGTGAGCTTTTTGAATAGCTGTGTATCTGCGATCGTCTGCATTTTGCTGTTCTGGAATCTTAATGTGTTATTAAGTCAACTGCATTCATAATGAAGAGATAAGCTTCTATTCAAAACTTTTTTGCAAAGAAACAGAGTGTAAATAGGCCTGTTAGTGACAGTGTTGAAGTTGACTGTGCCAGTAACAATGTTTCTTCTGGTGTCGCAAATACGAGTACCGTTGATCCAGCCCCAGTTGCGGAGGACTTCAAACAAGTGAGAAAAAATATCTATGATATTGGAAACCATTGTCAAAGCAATTCCGTTCGTTCGTTAACAAATGAAGAAAAAATTTCGCTAGTAGAAAATGTTTGGAAACCTCAACATGTATACAAATTTCCTTCTACTTTTAGTAGTTCTAGTTCAAACCACTCTAGATCTTTTCAAATGAAATGGCTAGAAGAATTCGAGTGGTTAGCTTATTCTGAAGAAAAATCCGGATCTTTTTGTTAATATTGCGTAATATTTTCGCACTCCAAAAATGTAGGAAAAGGAGATCACCAAGTAACAGGGGCATTAATAACACAGGCTTTTAGTAATTTGAAAAAATCCAAGGAAATGTTTCGTAAACATGAAAATTGCACATATCATAAAAAATCAGTCTTGATTGCTGAAAACACAAAATCCATTGTTACAAAAAAAACTGAGAGTATTATTAATCAAGTCAATGCTCAAAGAAGATTGGATATTGAAAAAAAAAACAGAAAAAGACTGATCCCTATAATACAAACTATAAGATTTTGCGGAAGGCAGCAAATAGCGGTAAGAGGTCATCGCGACGGTGGACGAATAGGCCTAGAAGAGCCAGAAAAAAATGACGGAAATTTTCGATCACTCCTGAGATACAGAGCTAACAGTGGAGATAGTGACGTTAAAGACCAATTAATATACAGTGGTGGCAGGAGTATGTACACAAGTTCTTTTATTCAAAACGAGATCATTAACACGTTTAGTCATTTAATACAATCTCAAATTGTGAGAAATGTCAGGAAGTCTTGTCAGTTTTATTCCGTCTTGGCAGATGAAACCACTGACATTAGCCAAATAGAACAGTTTTCTCTTTGTGTACGGTATGTTGAAGACCAATCATACAAAATTAGAGAAGATTTCCTAACTTTTATCCCCGTTTATGACGTTACTGGTGCAGGCTTAGCTAACACAGTGTTAGAGACCTTGTCAATTTTAGGGCTTGACTTAAAGAAAATGAGAGGTCAAGGATAAGATGGTGCTGCCACAATGAGAGGGCAATTCAGAGGGGTACAAGCTTCTATCAAAGAAAAACTACCACTAGCCTTGTATACACATTGTTCTTTACATAGTCTAAATTTGTGTTTGTCGGATGCAAGTAACATTCCTTCTATAAGAAATTGTATGGGCGTTATCAAAGAAGCTGCAGATTCTTTCATATGTCAGCCAAAAGAACTAAAATGCTGAAATCGATAAAGTAGCTCTAAGTAGTTCTATCAGTCAATTTCAATTTCTTGTCAATCTTTTTGTTTTGAGCCGGATGCTGTCAACTACACATAACTTATCTAAGAAGCTTAAAAAAAACACATAGATTTTTCTGAACCCATAGCAAATGTTGCAAGTGTCTTAGATCTGCTCTCGAAACAAAGGGTAAATGCTAATGACAACTTTAAAACCCTCTATGCTCAAGTAAAGGAAATCACTGCAAAACTCGACATTAAAGAAGAGATTCCAAGAGTTTGTCGCCTTCAAACAGCCCGCAACAACGTCCCTTACAACACAGAAGAAGAATACTATCTACGAGCTGTTTATGTACCTTACCTTGATGATTTTTGTAATTCACTGAAGGAAGGCTTTGAATCTCACAAGGAAACAGTTGCATCCTTACAACACATCCTTCCAGAATTTTGTACCAAAACAGATTTCTATTCATTGGAAGCTGCTTTCAATTTCTACAAAGAACATTTGTCACATAAAGAGGTCGTGCAAAGTGAGTTTATGTCGTGGAAAGAAAAGTGAAGTCAGGAAAATCTGAAAATCTTCCCAAAACAGCTATTAGTTCTCTAGAAAAATGTGACAAGACTTTCTTTCCCAACATTTATATTCTCTTGAAACTACTAGCAGTTCTGCCTGTTTCTGTTGCAACCGTGGAAAGAAGCTTCTCAAGTTTAAGAAGATTGAAGACTTACTTAAGAAATACCACATCGGAAAGTAGGCTTAATGGACTAGCATTACTTTCGATCCATAGAGACATTAAAATAAGAGATGAAGAAGTCTTTGATAAGTTTGCTAGTGTATCAAGAAATCTGGACTTCTTTTTATAAACTTTACATAAAAAGGCAAACTTTTTTTTATGTATTCACTTTATGACACCGTATTTATAGCTCGATAATAATAAACCAACATTCTTTTCCGTTGTATAAAATTTACTTTTGTTGGCACCCGAGCAAAAAAAAAACTTTATTAAAAAAGTTAACACATTAAGTAAATAAAAAAGTAAGGAGAGAGAGGAAAATAATATTAACGCGAATACAATTAAATGTTCATTACGCGCGTGTTATAAAACAACGCGCTATCATATAATAGAGCATTATTTCAGTTCACTTATAAAAAAAAACTGAAAACATAAAAAAAATAATAATAACTAGATTGTTTAGTCCCAACACTTTGTTTAAAACCCCTTGAAAACTATCCTTAATCATGGAATGATAGCTTACTATAAAAAAACAAACGCAAATAACTGTAAGCTTGGTCATATTGCCCCCCTCCCCAAATTATAACCTATATTAGCCACTAACCTGCAAAAAAGGTTGCACGAATGCATGTGGATGCAGGAAAGAAGGTCTGCATTGTTCTTCACTATGCAAACATTGCATTGGACAGTCTTGCGAAAATCCAATGCCAGTCATTTTAGACAACTAGTCTGAAGAGGGAGATGTAAGTAAAATATGCGCGTTAATGTAAGGCAGTAGGGATATGGAGGTATTTTAGAGTTTAGAGGGCACCACTACGGTGCGAATTTGTTCCAAAAGAAGTGCGATTTACACGTCTCCACATTCTGGAATTACAATTCTATAATAGATTATAGAACAATA
Organism: Araneus ventricosus; assembly: GCA_013235015.1. Classification (NCBI taxonomy): domain Eukaryota; kingdom Metazoa; phylum Arthropoda; class Arachnida; order Araneae; family Araneidae; genus Araneus; species Araneus ventricosus. The sequence goes on from BGPR01030104.1 coordinate 16,850, forward strand.
ATCTGATGGCACCACAGGTGCTTATCTTTGTTTTAGTTAAAACTTCATGCAGCATCAATATAGCAGATTGTGCCATATGAATGCTATGAGAATTTTATGCATAATCATTGTGCCAAATCGAAATTTATTTTCCTCAGAATAGAAATGAAAGAACAGTTGTTAAAAATAACTACAGAATAAAGTTTCGAAAAGAAGTTTGTTGGAATAAAAAGTTTTAATTTTGAAGATGAATTATTGTTTCGTCAGATCTCTCACAAATTAAATTTGAAATGCAGGTCTTGATACTAAAATTATAGGTCCGTAACCGAAGTTTGGGCGTAATCTGTCTCTGGGAAGAAACCCAAACCGCTTCCTCGATTTTCTTCATTTTGCAACGAAACTTGACGCAAAACAAGGTACTGTAAAACCTGTCTAAAACGATATTGTAGGGACTGTATTGTATTGCAGGATGAATTACCATACTTTTTATAAAGAAACAACAAATTTATTTAGCATATTTTTCACCATAAACAGATCCTTTGCCAGAACTATGTACGACATCCATTCGTTACATCTTCGTCTCTACCATCCATTTCAATTTTTAAAAATAACATTTTTTTTCTGCGTTGCTAAGCAACGTTCATTAAAGACCAATATCGTGTTGCCACGCTATTTTTTTTAAAAAAAGAAACCTTTAGAAATAAATATATTTTTGTAACAAATATCGCAGGACCCAGAAAATATACTTTTATAAACAGGTTATCTTTATATATATATATATGAGAGGGGTTGAGGATTTTCTTATCGAACCTTTACGTGAGTGCGCATGTATTAATATACAAACATATTTTATTGCTCTTATTAATTCATCTTACAAATAATCACAGATACAAAATTGTATTTTATAAATATACAATTTTATATACTGATATAAAATTTTAATGTCCCTGCTGGTCCTGAAAGCGCCTTCCATTTTGGTGACAGCCTGTGGAAAGAGATTGTTAAGCCACGCTTTTTGTGTTTATCTGCGGGTTTAATTAGATGGAACTTTTTGGTGAGGGAGCAGGAGAAGATATAATGATCTGCATCACCCACCATACAACATATGCAGTGTGGAGAATCTAAGAATTTAAAGCGATAGAGGTAAGAAGGGAATGGACCATGCCCACTGAGAAAATATATTTAAAAAAATGCATTAAGAAAGAAAGAAAAAGTATTAAAAATTTGGGGCTAACCTGATTAATGTAGCCTCTCACCCAGTGGTGGCTCCTCCATTAGGACTGCAGAGCTGCAGCACCACCGGAAATTATTTTTTAAACTTATATTTTTCATTTAAAATCTTATATGCTTACTTTTCCACTCTCAGCGTTCCATCACTTACGAAAATTCAAAAAAAGTAATACAAAATTGTAAAAAAGGCATTGAATGAATCCAAGCGAAGCGAGACGCTGGTCCGAGTTGCAAATTACTCTGTCCCCCGAAATTCGTTCCCAGCGCAGAAACTCCGGAGAGAAAAAGCAACCCTTTCCAGCTTTAACTTAGACGGGCTATGGGCTGCAATACCGAGCAGCTCTACTGGCATAGAGCCAACTGAACGAGAAAGAGATGCTTCTTTTTTAATATTTTTTTCCCCTCATTCCCACACAAAGTGGCATTCTCAGTGGATGTTTATGGATTTTGGTTAGTGTTGCGTCGACAGAAACACATCTGGTTGATTGATTATTTGCTTTCTCTAGATAGAAGGCTAGATTTCTTTTGAAAAAGATATTCATCTGTGGAAGTGTTATCGAGTGAAGTGGTCGAGGAGGGAAGTGTGTATGTGGAGCTCTGATTTTTTTTTTTTTCCCATCAACATAATCGTCACATCAACATTCACTTAACTTTCTGTAGTAAATGTCATATGCTGGTTATTTAATTTGTTTGAAAAGCAGGAAATTTCATATCTGGCTTTGGAATTTAAAAAATTGGCCTACTGAAATATAAAGTAGCTTTTTAAAAATGTATTCTTTGATAAATATTATCTTGCAGCCCTCCTCGTTTCTGAGCTCAC
>BGPR01030105.1:0-18878 GCA_013235015.1 Araneus ventricosus
ATAACTTTACAGAAACAAAACACCCCTTTTAATTTCGTTAAAATGATTTTGTTGGACGTTATATCACGGGATAAAAAAAAGAATTTATACTCTTTCAACAATACATTTTTTTATTTCTGTCAGCGTCACTTTTTTATTGTTGTTGTAACAATGTTCTTTAAAGTAAACGACTTCAACAATAAAATAAATTTTGAATTGCGCTGTAACAATGAAAAGTATTGTTATAATTATCCCAAACAATGAAAAGTATTGTTGTAAATTAGTTTTTAATTAATATCTTTTTCACTAATTAAAATATCGATATTTAAATGGCCGAAATGGATTCCTTGAATTATTCCCCATCTTTTGGTACTTTCAGCGCGCTTCTCCGTTCGGCGGTTCGTGAGAAGATAGAAGGACATACATACATACATACGTTTGTTTACCTTCGAAGTTTAATAGGATAGATTAAAGCCATTAATTAGAGATTCGATCGTCTTAATAAAAAAATGTATTATTCGCCCAGAGAATGGGAATAACGCACATTTAGCTGACAAACTTTTACTATTCTCCCCAAGTTGTCTACTAGATTAAGATAACGGTCGTACAATGAAATCACCTTCGACACTGTACACAATCACTATCCAAATTAGCTCCACCAATTTCAGCAGGCTGAATGAGACTGGGCATCGTTCATCATATATACAAATAAAAGGTAGGGTATGGTTGCTCATGTCGTACCACAGTCTAAGTTGCACCTATTCTATTCTGACTTTGATTCCGTCGAATCAAAGGCGCTGACGGCATTGGGATGGCTACTAGCATCGGCGATGTTAAATCCATTACTTACAATAGAGCTTCGATGCGTTACAACCTAGCCTTGAAAAAAACTAAGTTTTCTGTAGTTTTCTTATAGTTTGCTTCCATATTTCGTAAGACATAGAGCAATAAATATTATTAATAAGATGTTATTATTTCTTAGGGTATCATTCTGTGATGTTTGAATAGTTGCTTTTGTGCAATAATGACGCTCTGATTCAATTCATTCTTTTATGATGCTTACTTAAAATTTTACACTTGCGTTGCTTAAGTCATACCACAAACGATGCTTAAATCGTACTAGTTGCGCCATAAAGATCTCTGGCACATCTAAAGAAACATATCCTTTATAGAAAGAAAATATTGTTCTTTTTAAGAACCGGTTTCCTTAGTCGCACCGATGTTATTACTCTAAAATTTGTTTATTTCATTCGACATAGTACGTGCATTTTGAACTTTCTTGTAATAAATAGCTGAAATATTCTTAGAAGTTTTGAATAATGCAAACTGTAATCCTTTATTTAGTTTAGTTTAGTTATATTAGCGTCCCGTTTTAAAGCAACAAGAGGGCTATTTTGGGACGGACCTGGTAATTTTGAACCACGGTCAGATAACGAGGACGATACCTGAGATGGCACTCCCTCTCCAAACTTCCACGCCACACCAATGAAAGGACGATCCTTTATTCAGTAAAACCTGCAATTTGCATACTTTTTTCTTAGGACGTACGACTTAAGCATCCTTCCCCTACCATTCTAATGGAGATAACATACTTTAAAAGTATTTATGTCCAAAAATTTCGTAAGAAAATTTCTGTAAATGTAAATACGCAATAAAATAAAAATTTACAATGGCGATTGCCATTCTTGATGATAGAATTTGTCTATAAATAAATGGAATCCACACTCTCCTCCTGGTAAAATAAATGGAATTCACACTCTCCTTCTGGTAAAATAAATGTAATCCACACTCTTCTCCTGGTAAAGTAAATGGAATCCACACTCTCCTCCTGGTACGAGAATGCGTTGTTCACTTTCAATTAACCGGAGGCATGTATAAAAGCAAATCATTTGTAGTTATATTTCTTTTTAGCGAGGCATTCTCAAAAAAAGATTTTTTTTATTCTTTTGTATGCCTATCCCCGGGGCGCCGGCCCCCGCCGCTTATATCGACTGCCGTCGGCACACTTTTACCCTTTAACCGGTTTGCCCAAAGCAGGGGATTTTTAAAGTTTTCCCTAACTGGTTTGCCCGTACGGGCCGCGTACTGCTACGCCATACGGGCATCGACATTTTCTCCTTTCATTTTCCGGTTTGCCAGTATTTTTATTTCTCGTAACAACGCTATCAATATTTTTTCAACAGATGGCGTAGCTTGTCCATGTCACTGAAATGATTTCCACCAGGGTGTTTCGTTGAAGGGGTGGTTTTTAACCGTCGAAGAACAAAAGAGATAATTACGTAGCAAAAAATATGTCTATTTTGTCAATGCTTCTGGCAAAAAGAAATGTTAAGGAGTTAATAACTCCACTACCTCGAAAAGGAGTTGCTGCAATAGAATAGTATATTCCATTACTTTTTTAAGTGATTACGAAGTAGCCTTTTCTTATCCATTTTCCCCTAGATTGCTCTATATTTATAAATGTTATTTCTAAAATTCAATCGTGGTAGAGTACTTATCGATTAATTTGGACGCTCAAATAGAATTAAAATGGAAAACATTTTTATGCATTGAAATGTTTTATGTTTCATATAGAATGTTTACAAATAGAATATTTTAAAACGAGATGTAAAAAATATTATTTAAAACATGGATGCACGGCTCAACGCAAGAAACCTTTTTCTCGAGATTACAGTACACTTTACGACGTATCGTTTTCGTCGTCTATGTAGAAAAGAAAAAAGTTCACGTCCCTGGGAAGATTCCACAGACAAAACGAAAGGCGATTAAATCCGAATCTAATGTATTGGAATAATGAGATTTATAACACTTGTGATAAACTTTATATCTCTGGACCAAGTATTCTTTTAACCCTTTGTGGTTCAGTGTTCCATTACATAGAACACCAACTTGATTCGCTTCTCGAACCATTCAATTCAACAATAAATGAAAAAAATAGGTTAACCATTCACTTTTAACTTTCCTTTTTAAGGCGACAGAGGACCTTCATGGTCCTATTTAAAATTTTCAACTAATAAATTTGAAATTTTACAGGCACTAATAGGAGCCCTATATAAAAGACAACACACAAAATTTCATTGCAATATATTTCTTTCTGAGTTAAGGTATAAATATAATTTTTAATAACAATTAACAGCCTTTATGGCAAATGTTCCAGGCGCTCCAAAATTACGCGAAATCATTCTAATTTTTTCAATTAGTTACTCTAACCCTTTTCAAATAAAATTTGGGATTAATTTTTATGTTTCAGAAAGGAATTTCAAAATAAATTCAAATAATAACTCGATACTATTGATTTTGGAAAAAATATGCCCAATATTTGATATGGGAGAAAATATTACAGTTTAATAACAAAATTACTTGAATGCCAAAAATTCTTCTTTATACATGTCTTTATACTTATATAAAATGTCATGAAATTTTAACCAAAATTGAAGCGCCTGGAACATTTACCATAAAAGCCATTAATTTTTATTAAAAATTAAATTCATACCAATAACTCAGAAATAAATAAATATATTGCTGTGAAATGTTGTGTATTGTCTTATATAGTGCTCCTATTAATGTCTATAAAATTTAAAATTTATTAGTTGAAAATTTTAAGAAGATCACGAAGGTCCTTGGTCGCCTTAAGCAAAGATGGCTGCTCCACACAAGCCTATCCATAATCTTCAGCTACGACGCGTTATTTAGGCTCCTCTATGCAGCCCCAAGTTTCTACTTAGTATTCTACACAGAGGCTGCAAAAGACAGTGCCGGATTTTACATCTATAAGTGGGCCAAATGAACAATTGTGGGAATTACCCGAAAAAAACACCAATAGCAGTGTCCGAAACATTTTCTTGCTTCAGTGCAATGCTCGCTTAGCCGCACTTTTCAGAGCTCTAGTGGCGTAATATTCCCGCTCATGGAACACCCACAGAATCAAAAATCTAAGGGCAAACTTTACGAAATTTTACCTGCCTACTCCTTTAAGCCTACACAGACTGCCTACACCTTTTTTTACTGAATTTAAAATTTAATTGGTAGTGATCCGTAAAGGGTTAAAATAATCTAAAACTTCAGATTTTTATCTCACGTGTCAAGAAAAGGTGGATCACTTTTGATACTGTTATTAATTTATCTTTGTTTTACAGAATTTGCTTAACTAAATTCAACTTTACTAATAAAAACAGTATTCGATTCCTCAAATTCCACTGCTTATGAGGTCTTCTTTCGCTGTATGCGTGGGCATGAAGTTAGCCATTGAAAATGCTTATCCGGCTAGCTAAAAGCTTTTGAGGGCTGTTTATTTAAATGTTCACATTGGAAATATCCAGATGCTCAGTAAGAAACATTATAATTCTTGTGAAAGGTTGATAAACAGCTATTAAAAATAATCAAAATTAAATTTCTAAATGGAAAATATACAAATGAAAATCTATAGAAATCTTAAAGAAACTACATTTTTCCAAGACATTACTAAACTCGTAATTCATTTGTTACGAAATTTGGTTCTGTCTCATGTAGCTTTCCGAAACAAAATAACCGAGTATTTTAAGAAAGGAAAAAATAACAGAGAAATTTACAGTGAATAAATTCTTAGGTTTTGGGAAAGTTAAATACTTATGTCATTTTTTGTATATATTTCAAGTTAGGAAGCTCATGATTTTTGTATAAAGCATCAAAATGGCATTCGCTAATAAATTACGCTTATAAACTTTTCAGCTGAGGATTCTTAATTGGAATACAAATTTGATTCAAATAATTTTCTTTGAGAATCTAATGAAATTATGAAACTGAAATATTTTGAAAATTCATACATGAAGCCAACGTTTGATCTTGTTTGCCAATTTTCGTTCTTAACACTCTAATTTTTTTTTTCAATATCAGTCCCAGTACCTCGTCGCTGCAAGGCTCGCAACCATTATTTTTACCAGTTTTGACAGAACATAAGATTACACAAATAATCATAGATCCAATTCTACCAAATTGTTCCATTGCAACGACAAACTTTAAATCTACCATAAGCTTTATTTCATAGTAAACATAACTCATAAACAACTTTTTTCCATCAAGTTTAGTAACAATTTCAGATAGAGTTATAAGAATAAAAATTCCGGGACAAGTACTTTCAGTATCTTTCCACAAATCCCATTCATCTTTCTATGTTTTTTATACAAATTCCGAGATAAGATTCCCGCGCGGAATAAAATGAAAGAACAGTCTCCTTTGATTCGTAATTCAATATTCACGATCCAAATGAATTTTGATTCGATTTCTAGGTGAACAGGAAATGCTGACAGAAAACTCCTGCGTAACGTCAATATATTTATGCAGACACTCTTCTTTGATAATTAATTTTAATACTTCTTTTCTCAGCTTTGAAAAGTGATTGAATTTACCTCCATAGTCATGGAATTTCTTGGACTGGATAAAAATGAAATATTCAAAGAATAAAGTTTGATTCATTGCTTTTCTCAAGATATATCGAATTTGAAGTTAAGATACAAAATTCGGTTATAATAAATACCTAAAAAAATATTTAAAACAAAACATTTAACGCAAATTTTCTAGAGACAGCTTTGCGCTCAGTCCGTCTGCATATAGCCTGTATTTGCCAATCTGTAAATTTCTCTGATTCTTATGTTTCTTATAAAATTCAGCTGCTTAATCAGATGCTCGCACTTAATACGAGGGCCATTTTTGATGTGACAACGTCTTTCCGCTCGTTACAGTGACAGTCGGTCGAAATTTCTTGTGTGACAAAATCCCGTCAGATTTGAATCGCTAATAATTACGAGACTAATAATGCGAAAAGGATGGTTGACCCCACAACGGATAGATCATATCTGTAAGTTTGTCGCATAGTATTTTCTTTTACTGCGACGTCATCGTACCAGTGCAGGCGCATGCGCGTGATTGTTATGAATTGGCTTTTTGTGAGGTTATAAATAAGTGTAGCGTCGAAACGCGTTTAGCTAGGAGGTTCATTATGGTGTCATTGCTTGAAGAGTATTACTAGGACCCAAACTGATACAATAAAAATAGTTATCAGAATAAAAGTCAAAATCGGTATTAAATTGAAAATTTCAAACTCCGCGTGTTTTTCTATTATAACATGCAGAGTTTTCTTTCGAATTGTACGAGACTTACATAATATTTGAAAATACGTAAAAGAAACATTGTATTAAAATTTTAATTCAAAAATTTTAATATGACGGAAATATGACATTTGTAGTAAATAATGTTTTACTGCGCATACGCAAAATGTAGTTCTATATACAGTCACCAGATGGCGCCATAAAAAGCTACTCTAAATAAAACATAAGAAAGGCACAGTTCGGGTCCGCGCCGTAGACGTTTCGTAAAAACGTCGGGATAAAATCAAGTTTATCGCATAATGCTATGTGGTAGCTTGTGATTTATCTGTTCTGTAACCATTATACTACTCTGTGTAAATATTGTATTAAAGAGATTGATAATTAAATTACATGTTAATACGAAACACTTGTTTTTTATTTTATCCCGACGCTTTCTTGAAAACTCTACCGCGCGGACCCGAACTGCGCCTTTTTATGTTTTTTTCCAACCTCCTATGGACGAAAAAAAGACAAGATTCGAGAACAAATTTAATTTTTTACCAAAAGTAATGTAAAACATCGTAACATTTTGACATAAGCTCCGTGAAGTTCCAGGCAGTTTCCTATCAGAGGACCAGATTTGAAATCCCCTGTTCGAAGAATATTGCCGCTAGTGATGTCAGATGAGGAGATTCAAAGCAACGTTAAGGCCCATTTCTATGGACGCTTTGGCCTCTTATACAGTTCTTCAATTCAGGAAGAGACAAAAATCACTCGTCACTTAGTCGGGGCTATACAACGAGCTATCAGACACGTACCATTGAAACTGCTCCTGAAGATGATGGATTTCAACAGCACTGTGATGGCAGTCGTTGTCACGAATAATGACAACTGCAGAAGTCAACAACTGTAAATAGCTATATTGATTGTTTTCCACAAACCAGCCTTCTCGTTTAAGAAAGCGAATTGCAAGCTACGCAACTTCCACTTGGCTGCAGCATGAATACTGCCAGTCATGTTTGCGTGCCGATAGCTCAGCTCAAACTGCCTAGCTGGCGTCGGTAGCAGCAGAGGTTATATATAGAGGTATGTGCAGTCGCTCACCGCGCATCCCACCTCCTCCTGCTTATCTGCCTGTTTAGCGGTTCGATCAAGATTTGTAAAAAAACAGCTGTTATATATTAATAAATTAAAGAACCTCGAAATTATTAATGAAAGCTTCATAATAAAAACACCAATTAACAACAAACTTTAGTATGCCGTTAGTTGACGAAAATTAAACGAAAATATCTTTATGTATATCAACAAGCTAAAATATTGCAGTAAAAGTAATATATACTTGTAATTTATCGTAAATTTTAATATTTCCTTTAGTAGTGTCTGATTTTGCTGTGTAGATAAAATGCCCAAAACAGCTGCCAAATAATTAGTGAAAAATAATTATTATAAAGCATTGTTCAAAAACCACATTGACTTAGATCGTGGTAAACGTTATAACATTTTATGCATCATGTTGCCTGATATTATATTTGCAAAAGAAGTATCAAACATTGGTTAATTTTATTCCATAAACTTCGTGTCTAGCGAAGTTACCCCCTCAGTCGGAGTTAAGAAATACTGAATTCGGATTTTTTCACTTTGGAGTACTGTGTAATGCTGCAAAGTCTATCTTAAAAATAAAATTTCAAATTTGTATGTTCAAAATTAAAGAATGTCCAGGATCCGGACAATACCGGCTATTTCTACTGGAAAAAGATAAATAACCGCACAAATTTCATTGTAAAATTCTTGCCAAAGCATAATAAAACATTGCGCAAGAATTTTTAACTGGTTAACAAGGATTAAATAGAAATTAATACTCGAAAGACAGCATTTATCACAAAACTGCACTTTGGAAAGAAGGAAGATATTCAGGAGTTGGTTTAGAAAAATAAATGAAATGACTCCATCCCGGAATCGAAAAATGCTTGCAAAGATTATAAAATAAGAAAATCTGTAATCAAATGAAAAAACAGCATTTAATTTCATCACTTATTGAATTAACAGCAATCGTTCAAAGTTGATGTCCTGTATACAGGAGGAAATATGGTAAATGCCATGGTAAATGTTAATAGTAAATGACAGCTGGAAAATTGAATCATAAATTGAAATTTATTTATTTTAAATTTTTTTGTTTGTTCTATTGTAATTGCGATGGGATGAAATGATTTAATATGTATTCTATGTTGTCTGCTTTGAAGTACTTAGATTTATAAGGAATTTTAAAACTTATGAATGTAATGAACCACATAGAAAAAAAAGTATGTGGTGTTGTTGGAATGCTTTCCCTACGAGTTCCACGGGTTTCAAGTCAAGTCAGGACAAAATTGTGGATGGAAAAAATGGACAAACGTGCTTAGGGAGCTCAGAGAGCACTGCAGAGACTACTTCCCACGTGTGTTCTCCAGGTGTTTCATGCTGGTGGGGTCTTCTTTGTGATTGTGTCATCAACTTTCCACCGTATGCTTTTTGTATGACAAGGAAATCTTTACGTATAACAATTGAATATAACACGAGTGTTCTTAATATCTGTAATTATTCATTCGCGGAAAGTGAACATGTGTTTAATGAAAACCGTTTCTATTATTTAAGTGATATGTTGTCGAACGCCAGCTTGAATCAGTTTGAAAAATGAAATACAGGGTGTTAATTAATTATTGTCGGGGTTTCCGTACCTCATAACTTTCGAATAAAAAATATTACGTAAAAACCGATTACGTATTCGTAAATTACAACTCAAAGAATTTTATTAATGATATTAAAAAGATTAATTAATTTGCACATGGCTGCCCTTCGTGGCTCGTAACACATCGAGACGAAATTCGATTTCCCTCCAAGTGTTCTCCACCATTTGTGGGGTAACATTTTGGATCGCAGTAACAATTCTGCGCTTCAGTTCATCAAGGGAGGGCACAGGGGTCTTGTACACAATGTTCTTGACAAACCCCCAAACCAAATTTAGTTTCGAAAAACCACAATACACACATTGCTTTTTCTTGCACGGTCGCCATTTTTATTTATGACGTCATAATTACCCAGACTGCAAATGCGCTAAGATCGCATTGTTGCCACGTAAAATTCTTTGAGTTGTAATTTACGAATACGTAATCGGTTTTTGCGTAACATTTTTTATTCGAAAGTTATGAGGTACGGAAACCCCGACAATAATTAATGAACACCCTGTATATTAAGAATAAATTGAGCAGTGAAAATTTCGAAAATGAAACTGTTTCACCATACGAAGTAAAAAAATGCAGTATCCTTCATGCCTTAAGTGAAGACAGATGAATTGAGTGTCAAAAGAATATCGCAAATTCCATGGGAACATTGATTTGGCCTAAGCAATACTTAGATCGTCCAATTTAGTCACCATTAAAGACGGGTAGAATGTAATAAACAACAGTGGCCTACTTTTATAGGGTTTCTTAACCCTATCACATAGTAAAAATAATATCGAAGTTCACCCTATCAAAGTACAACCCGTAATAACACGCACGGGGTCTTATTGACCCAATCCTTTCTCTTTTATTAAGAAATTTTAGGAATTTCTGAACACTTGCCCCTATTACTTCCTGTACCTTTATTGGGGAACTAGAAGAAGATAAAAGTAACAGAAACCGGTGAAACGGGGTTTCTCGCTTTTTACTGGGGGTGTACTAGCGTTTCGTATTAATTTAACGTTATGGCTATGACAGCCGTAAGAACGTGCGCAGCAGAGAAGAAAATAATACAGAAAAGGAGAAAAAAATGAAAATAAGTTCATCATTCCTTTTTCTTATTAAAAAACGCATTTGTTTTTTAAATACAAGTTATTTGTTCAAAAAATATTCTTATACTTTGACCATATTTTATTTTTGTACAAATAAATAGCCAATAAAATAAGGAGTAAGTGCCTAACAATTTGAGATCAAAATGACCTTACACGTGTGTTAATGTTCCAAAAATGGGTGCGCGTGCTGAAGAGTTAAATACCTTCAGAAGAGGAGAATTTTTGTAGTAACATTTCTAAAAGTACGCAAAATACAAATCCTAAAAGGACTGAATCACTATTCACTTCATAACGTAGGGAGAAGACAGATATATCATATAATGATTCTCTAATAGTCGAAAGAAGACTTAAGATATTTGATTCCACGTTTCATATGATAAAGTCTAACAATTATTTAATTTCATCTTATAAGATTACAAATATGATAATTTAATAAATGACTATCGACCACGAAGGTTAAAATGATATGTGCACGATTTCAAGAATCTAGTACGATATTTTAAGCTTCCATTTTGAGTGCTATAGCTAGTATTCCGCATATTTAAGCTTTAAGAGGATATTTTCAAGAACAAAAAATTTAATTTTTAAATTTTGCTAAGTTTTCCTGTCTCTTAAACTTTATAAATAATATATTTGAAATATGGTTCCCCCTAAATCAAAGACGAGCATCTAAAAGTTGTGTGAGCCTCAGTTACAAAAACCTAGGCAAAAAATTTTAGTCTCACAGAAGTTTATAAAACAATCATTAAAAGTGGATGTTCTTGAGTTAACAGACATGATTCGAATAGAAAGTAATCGATAAGTTTCTCAGTTTATAATTTACACTAACTTATTAAGTTAAGTTTTCAAAAGTAGGAATTAAAAGCAAGTAGAAAGCAAAGTATTTGATTGAATTAATCACATTTCAAAATTTAAAGAGATAAGGATCTGGAACTGAAGTTTCTTGTGGAAGTTTGTATCCCTTCATATATTTCCAAAATCTTCCAGACTTTTTCTCATTTCTACCTTCATCCTTTTTCCCCTCGAAAAGTCAATAGTCTAAATTAAACCCTAACTCATTTAACTCTTTTTTTCCGTTGGATTAATCCAACTACTTCATTCTGTTTTAATTGAATAAATTTTAGAAGAAGAGGCACAAATTAATTTCATTCTAGCAAGCGAGGATTTCCGGCAAAAGTTGAAAATAATTTAATCCTTTTCGACCGCATTCCTTTTATTTTGTCGAATAGCCAGAAAGTGCTGCGAAGCATTTGCATAGGTAAAACAAAGTTTTCTCTCCGCTGAAGCAAAGATCATTCGATTAGAGTGTGTTCCTCTCTCGAAATTCGATTTGCCCATATTAATTTCCGGATCCAGATAGTTGTGTTAGCTATCGCCGTGAAAATTACTTTTTCCTATTCCCAACCTTTCCCTCTCCACCACACCTCTAATCACATTTTCTGCAAATCAAAATTTCCACCCAGATGAGTTTTCGTTTTCCGCTAGGGAGTGCTGTGTCGTTTGTGACGTCACAATGCCCATTGAAACTCGGAGCAGTTTTTACCCCAGGTGGCTTTTCTACATGTAAAGGCATATCATCACACCGTAGACATTTTCCCAGTCTTTTTGAATTGCTAGGCATTTTTTTCTTTTAATTTAGAAATATAATTTGGTTTTGGAGACTAATATTCTGTGAACTGGCTTACAAATATAATAAGAAGGGAATTCTTAACTTTTAAAGTGAGATAAGTTCATATTTCTTTTTTAAAAACTTATTGACTGTTAATGGACAAATCAGATGGATTTTAAATTTCTCAAAATTTATTAATTTGGTCTAGTTTTTGGTATACTCATTCCTAAATAAAAAATTTAGTAAGACTCTGTTTAACTGTGGGTGCGATCCAAAAATAACAAGAGTTAAAACAACGAGTCTTATTATTTAAATAAAAAGATCTGTAAAGTGAATAAAAAGGTACCATTTTTTATTTTATGTGGCTTACATCATTACTCTTGTGTTGTATTATTTATATCACTAACATCATTTTACTAATAATTAATTTTTATTACTAATATCAATTTTTGTGTAAAAACCTTTGTTTAAAATCAAAAATATCTCGATAAGTAGTTAATGTATGAAAAAGGACGAATATTCCTCATTTGAAAATTTTTATTTTTCCACTAAGAAGTCATCGAATTTGGTTAGCGCCTTTTTTGATAGCAAAGGAAATTCATTAATGATTATTAAATGGTTTAATATATTTTTTCACAACAAATTTGGTGATGATCTAAAATACTTAGGTTATGCGAAATCTTGTCCATTGACTATCTCTTGGCGTATTAGGAAACCTCCTACTTCACTCGAAAGTTTTTGGTACCAAGTAGTTCTTTACAATCCGACTTCAAAAAAAAGAATCATAAATATTATTAAATTCATAATAGATAATGAAAACTTAATCCGACTACAATAATCACCCAACTACTTATGAGCAATACTTCTAACCAATCTATCATTCCACACATAGAACATGATTAATTCTTCTTTTCTCATATTTTTATAACAGTAATCTTCCTAGTACTTGCATTCGACACTTAACTCGCGATGGTTCTCAATCTCAACTACAATAATCAACAAACTGTGCACTGATGTTAGCTCCTTCAATGTTGTTAATCATCATTTTCATTTTCTCAACACTCTGGTAATCAAGACATTGTGTATATAGATTCATTTTGTTGTCAATTCTATGTATAATTGTCAGTTTGTAATCTTTCCCCATTTATCTATATGCTATATTTTTTGCAATAAAGTCAACCTACATATATATCAAACTGGATAGGAACTGCTTGAGCTCTAGAGACTGTGGTGTGGTGTTAAACTGCCCTGATCAATCATGGCCTTACATTTTCAAAAGTCGGTGGTTCGGAGTTTATTGCTGAGGTACTTAGGATACCAGGTATTAAAGTGCAAAACTGATCGAAGATTTGATTTTTCATAATGATCGTGTGAAATAAAACCAGTGATTCGGAGTTTATTGCTGAGGCGCTCAGGCTTCCATATATTAAACCATAAATTTGATAGAAGGTTTAATTTGTCATAATAATCGTGTAAAACGAATTCGGTATTTCGGAGTTTATTGCTGAGGCACACAGGCTACCAGGTATTAAAGTACAAAACTGATGGAAGATTTAATTTTTCTTAATAATCGTGTAAAATGAACCTATGTACTCGAAACATCTAGAAAGATGGATTTCCTTTCAGAATACTTCTATTGAAAGTTTGAAGTTTTTGCTACACTGATTTTGGAACCAGATTGTGCCTAAAATTATTTTGCGCATTGAAAATTATTTTATGTCTCTCATGCATATAATGTCTATCAAAGACAATTTTCTGATCGCTTTCCGTACGCCGAAACAGAAACAGCATTGTGACACAGCTTATTACAGCTCCCTTTTTAGCTTTTGTATCTAAAATTTTAGTTATCATAAACGGAGTTTGGCTTTGACGGTTCAGATTTTTTTTTACCAAAATAACATTAATAAGCACTTTTAGAAGCGCATTCCCAGGCGGGAAGTGCCAAGTGAAACTGGGTTGCAACACGTGTAGAAGCCTATATAATTCCGCTATGCATGATATTTACATGAATATATTGGAATTACATTGACCCTTAACAAAAAGTGCAATTACATTTTTCCTGCTTTCGTTTCTTAAAGTAGAATCTTTTATAATCACCTCCTTATATATCAACGAATTTGATATACTAGCTTACACCGTATTGAAACATACTGTATGTCCTAAAATCATTTGAACACAAAAGTTTTTTTCAATATTTACAAAATATCTATTCAACAGAAGTATTTCACGAGAATATTTACAGACAGAATGCATTTAGAAGAAACACATTTTAGAAGAACACGTTGAACAGCAAGTGAACAGTTAGACGATCTATAAATAAAAGTCATGAAAAATTATAATTGAATTTTCTAAACTTTAAAGACTCTTTACCTTTTTATAAGGGAGACTCAAATGCTGTGCTTGCAAAATGTTCCCCGTTCCTTTAAAGGCTGGTACAGAACACGACTCCTTAACCTTGTGCCTGGAATCACAGCTGGTACTCCTTTTAAATGTAGATGTGGAAGATCTCACTGCCCTTGTTTAACTTATAAATCTCACCTATTATAACGTGCCTGGTCATTTTACTCTAGGGGCAATCTATCCATCTATGTGTGTTGAGTATTAGAAAACAATAAGAGAAAATACCACCAAAAATTTAACTCTCTGGGCAGTCGAAGAAGACCATAAACTTTAGCGTCAAATTATTAGAAGAAAGGGGAAAGAACTTTTCTGTCTATAAGATTATTTTTTTAGAAATTTTAAATTTTCACTTTATTAAAGGTCTTAACTCTGTGTTATTATTTCAATATCACAGTATTTGCTTTAGCCTATAATAATATATATATATAAATTAATATTATGCATGTTTGAATCCTGTTTGACTGTATTTTGAATGTTTGTGTATTTTAATATTAATTCCTTTTATTGATTTTAACTGTGTATTTTATTTCATGTTTGAATCTAACTGGCAACAGTTTTCATGTTCACATTGCTTTGATATAAAATGGTAACAGTTCTATTCCGAGAAAATATGATCTAAACGCAAGGAGCTGTAGATTTGTTTTATTCTTGAACTATGGCGAAGATCCGGCCGCACTGAGCTACAGGCTTGTCTTATTCTTGTGCCGTGGAAAAAATTGGCAGCACTGAGCTACAGGCTTGTCTTATTCTTGTGTTGCGGAAATAATTGGCCGCACTGAACTACAGGCTTTTCTTATTCTTGTTGTGGAAATAATTGGCCGCACAGAGCTGCGGGCTTGTGCTGTTGCGTGTTATTGCGTTTTAGTATGCTGAAATAAAGTTATGTTTTCTCATGTTATGCATTTATTGTTAAAGAGCATTTCAACTAACCATAAGTAGAAAATCAATTAATAAATTAACGACTTTCTTCATTACCACAGCAGTGCTCATTGAACTAACAATGAGGGATGCAGGAATAAGTAGTAACTGACATAAAGCTACTTCTTAATTAGCAGCAACAGAACATAGGAGGTTATAAATCCAAAACTTTTAAAAGAATTAAAATTAAACTGCAAACTTTAAATCTACACAAACTCAAGTTGCTAATTAGTTCTTAATCTTCCACAGCTATGCATTCGATAGACATATTTTGAGACTTCGAGAACCGTACATCATCAGTAGATCTTTGGTAAGGAATTAGGAATACGAACAGAAATGAAAATGAGCGGGTAAGGTGTGGTGGACGCTTCAACAAATTCTCAGCTATCCTTCTAATCTTTAGATTCCTTTTCATGCAGACGCCGAGATAAGATTTCCGCTCGTATTGAAATGTTTCGTTCCTCTATTCATAATTGAATATTCAAAGTCCGTATGATGACTGACTCTATTTCACATTCAGTAGGTAATGCTGTTAGAGTACTCCTTCGTACCGCAAATATATTTAAAGAGACAATCTTACTTGGGAATCGATATTTATTCTTTATTTCTTCAGTTTTCAAAAATGGTTGAATTTTTCATACCCGGTATTCTCCAGAGTGAATGAGATTTGTGGGGGAAGCTTTCATTTCTTTCTGTATTGTCGCAGTAAAGTAAAATTCTGAAATAAAGTTATTTGAATTGAAAGTATAAAAATATTTGTCCTTTCTTTTTTTCAATTAACATTCCGTAAATAGTCCTTTTATAAGTATTCACTTTAAAATTAAATTGGGGTAGGATTATTTGCTTTCATTATTTAAATTTAAAAAGAAATCTTTTGTAAGCATATAGTATGAAATATTATTCACTATACTGTTCTAAACAAAAATACGCTGAACACTTTTTCTTTGCTAAAAAAGTAAAATTTTATTTGTAATGTTCGATATGTTTTAAAATAACTCAAATGTTTGCAAATTTAACTCAAGAACAGGATGTAATTTTCCGTAAATCTCAAAGTGAACGAATGTTTCGTTTATCTGTTTTGCTCACCAGTTTTTTACACATTGTTTATAGTAAAAACACTACCTGACTAAGAGGAAAATATTAAGGATCTGCAAAAGTAAAAATTTCAACATGAAATTAATTTTAGAAACTGCTAACTTTAAAATTACTCCAAACTAAATTTTCTAATTAGCTTATAATTTGAAAGGTCACACATTCAAGTGAAAAATTTGGAACCCTGAGAACTGTGCACTGCCCTTGATCATGAAATTAGATGAAGATTTGAAAATCAAATACAACATTGATAACTAGAAAAAATCCCTTTTCGGCAAGCTTGAAGGCAAAGGTAGATTCCTTTACGTTAATGTTACAAAAGTCATGAAATATTACATATTGATCAATACAGACATAGCCAATGACTTTATTGTTTCTAAACATTGCAACATTTACGCTGTGATTCTGTTTTCATGTCATTTAATTTTCTGCTATATCAAGGTTTTATCACTCCATTTTTCATTCCAAAAAGTTACGATAGATTTATTGGTCAGTACATTGGTCAATTTTTTTATATCTCAACACATAATCATTCAACAGGTAGGAGTCATAAAGAAATAAAAATCTCAGCAGTGCAAATATCTCCTACATAACATTAAGCCAGCCTATCTGAAACAGTAACAAGAAATTGACTCTTGGCACGAATGAAGAAAGACTCTAGATTTAAAAATTTATTTATTTAATCTAGGTTACAATATAATTGTGCGAACGTTACTTTGTCATATGGTAAAATCACATGACATGGAAACACTTAAATACTACTAAAATGGGCTCATTTAGAGAACTCCCTGGTTACAGAGATAATAGTCACTAAATTCTTAACATATAAGAGAATAAAAATTATTAAACATTGTGAGTGGCAAATTTAATACGTGTATTTAAAGCATAGGATATGAATGCAGCCAATTTGAACAGTAAATTTAAGTCACTAAATTCTTAACATATAAGAGAATAAAAATTATTAAAACATTGTGAGCAATAGAGTTGTACGTGTATTTTAAAAGCCTTAGGATATGGATACAGCCAATTTGAACAGTAAATTTAAATCTCCATCGACGGTTAAAACAAAATACTCAGGCAAAAAATCCCAAACAATTTTAAAGTTAAGGAGATGTTTTTCAATAGTAAAAAGGATAAAGGAAACTCTTATTTAAATATCTATCGTTTTTGGCTACTTTATATTGATTTTATTAAACAAATCATGGTCCCGCCATGTTTAGTTAAATATCAAATTAAAGTATTCTGTCAAAAAACCTATTATCAAATTAACTATTAAAATTATTTGATTAATTAAAATTAACTATTTACTTAATTAAAGTTAAAAATTAATCGTTACAAAACTTCACTAAAACCTTTTTCATGGCTCATACTATATACCAATAATCTTTATCTTATAATTATCTAATAATTATATTAATTTAAATAAAAGTCAGTGTGGCTATGTATGTATGTTCCACATCTCCTCCTAAACCACTGGACTGATTTCAATCAAACTTTTCAAACTTTTTATTTAAGAAAAGAGAAAGGTCATTTTCAACTTTTCAAAGCCTAAAAGATGCTTAAAATTTCACTTAATTAAAAATTAAGCAAGGCGTTTTTCCGCGATGTCTTTCATTTCCATAAATTTGTTTCTCTCATTTTAATATTTTTTTCAAAATTAATTTTAAACTGAATTTATAACGATATTCTTGTTGATCAAAAATAATACGAAGAACTGTTTCCAGAAGGAAGAATGCTAAAAGAAAATTTTAAAAGTCGACGACTTAACAATTTATATCGGGACCAGCTATTGATTTATTTTCACGCTTTAAATTAATGAATAATTAAATAGTTAATTTAATTGTTTCAAAATATTCATTAAAACCTTTCATTGACTTTAGCAATTGTTAACAAAATTTGAAGTACCTATATAACAAATAATAACGTATGAAGAAAACGGATGTTTTTAAAAATCGTCTGGTTCAATTGATATTCTCATTTTAATTGAAAGCGTTTTAGATCAGAAAAGGAATTTGTGTATTATAATATTTATACAATAGTAATTTTTACCTTGAAAATATTAAACATGAAAACATTTTAATCCGGAGCAGAGCCAGGTATATCAATTAACAGTTATAATTAACAAAATTTAACAAAGATATTAACTATAAATTAATTAGTCATAAATTAATTATATATTATACCGTATAAAAAGTGAAAGTGAATGCGGTTGAAGGGAACTCATAACTTCTAAGTAATTCTTGCTGTCAAAAAACTTTCAATATAAAAGTAGTTTGTTATGATAAGGTGATAATTCCCCTAACTGAAATTTTCTTTTTATCTTCAATCTTAAGGAAGCTATGGGGAAATGATAAATGGGGGAGGGGGTATTGACTATCGCTTTTCAGCTCATAACTTATAAGCAATTCTAGCAGACAAAAAACTTTTAGTATAAAAGTTGTTCGTTATCATAAGGTGATAATTCGCTTAATTGAAATTTTTTTTCTATCTTTAGTCGTAACAGAGCTATGAGGAAATGATAAGTTGAGGTGGGGATTGAAAATGGCTTTTTAGCTCATAACTTCTAAGAAATTGTGTCTATCAAAAAAGTTTCAGTACAAAAGTTGTTTGTTGTGATAAGGCAATAATTCGCCTAATTTGAATTTTCTTTCTATCTTAAATCGTAAAGGAATTAAGGGAATATGAAATTTTCAGTCCCCCACCATTTCCACCCCCTTTGAGCTGGTTAGCCCAGCTGCGAACTCGCCGAGATTTTTACCGTCCTTACAACATATCCGTCGCCAGTTAAAATATAATCAAAATTACTCTAGTTATCGTGTTTACAAAATAACACGGGCCAAAGCGTTATGCATATACTTCTCTACTACTAATAATAAGGAAAAGAACATTTTGCCCTCTATTCTCATAAGTATTGGAGCTACAAGAATAAAAGAGGGTGGAAGAAACTGCAAATGACGAGAGCTTTCCAACGAGGGGTAACATGCTTAGGTTAAAACGTACTTTAAGTTAG